>VYZP01072634.1:1977-43911 GCA_013400635.1 Hypocryptadius cinnamomeus | reverse complement strand
TGCTGAAGGAACCTTCTCCTGACTCAGTTTCTTGATAAAGCATACTAAGAAAACCCTGCATCCATCCTGCCAGCTCCAAAAAAATCTGTTTGGACACTGGGGACTCAGAATTGTTTGCATTTTGAAAATTGTCTTATGGGTGCTTTTGATTGTTTTTGCCATTTTGTGTTGATTCAGGTGATCCTTCAGAGAAGCTTTCTTGATAATATCAAAAAGGGGGAGTTCTGGAGACCCTGGGGGGCATCTCCTGGGGAGACACAAGAAGCTTCCCTCAAAAATCTGTTAGACCGCATTGGCTCCTTCCCCTGTTCCTATGTCTGTTCCTATGTCTCTGAGCCACTCCTTCCCTATTCCCTGATTGGCCCTCATCTTTGTACTGCCCCGAGACCAGGGTCAGCCCACAGGGTCCTTTGGCTGAGAGAAATCTGGACCCTCCATGTGTATGCTTTGGATCGTGAACATCTCACCTGAATTAAATGTCTGTGGATATGGATACCATGCAAAGGCCCTTTTTGCTTCCTTATCCTGGACTTTGCTAGCAGCTATTCCGGCAACAGTGAACTATCTTTCAAGTTGTGACAAAATGCTTCCAAACAGTGGCTCGTCTTCAAAGGTTATTGTTTTTCTTACAAGTTCTTTTCCCTTTGATGTGTACTATGTTTTCAAGCATTCTTCTCTTTCATCAGTCCAGAGATTAAAAGGGTCAGGATGAGACCTACATATTGTCATCACTGCAACAGTATCCAGTAACAGCATGAATGGGTGAATCCTGTCTGAAATCTCTCCAAAGTTTGTATTCACTGTGAAGTGTTAATTCAGGTGGGCTAGCTAATTCTTTTCCCCCTCCTTTTTGTCTCAATTTTTCATGTAATTTTAAACATGACCAGAGTTTTTAGCCTTCTCATTCTTTTCCTCAGCTGCCAGCCACCACCTGTAGTATAAATGCCTCCCCAGGTGTTCCACCTGTAAATTAATGATGTCCCTACTGTAGCCTTTGCCACTGGCAACTCCAAATTAACTATTCCAGCGATGCTATAGACATTGCTGTGATGCCACATCCAAGATGTCCACCACAAGCTAACCATAGTATTATTTGTTATCATTTATATGTTATCTACCGTATTTGTTGCAAACTCACGGTTAAAACAGCTCTCAAATACAAACTTGCCATGTGTTCTGCAAGATCTCAACACTTTAGAAGCATATAATCATAAAAATAATTTTTATTAACATTTTAGTGCAAAAGGAAATGTAGAGTTTCAAAATTTTACAAATAAAAAGGTTGTAGGATTGTTTATGCAAGAAGACAGTTTAAAAATTGTTCAGTTCAAGGATGTCCACATTGCTTAATTTGTCATAAGTCTTCTCTCAGTATTGGCACTGTTCACAGGACTTGTGATCCTGTATGCCAAATATTGATAGTATCCTTTGAAATTAAAATTGTCTCTACCATAAAACCTAAATATTTTTTATGCTTCCAGATTTATAGAATCTACAGTGGGATTTGAGGGAAATAGATGCTCACTGGGGAGTTCTTTTGGTATTTACTTGAGTTCTGAGCTTATTTTAAGTGCAGACTAACTGCCATTGAGACTTTTGCCAGCATGTAGAAGGAAGCTCTGATAGAGCCCCCAGACACTTTGGCCATACTTGGAAACTCTCTTGTAAGCTACCTATCAACTGATATTTTGTCTTAGCTATTAGAGTTTCATGTTACGAAAGCAAACAAATAAAAAAAACAAACAAAAAAAGCTATTAAAACTATTATTTGATAGAAAAATTAAACAGGGCTAGATCAGTTCTTGGTTTTGTCCTTTGCATATGGAATCAAAAGAACAGAAGTAACAAATCCTTACATGTTTTTCACCTTGCTTCAATGACTCAACACCACAGATTTTCTGGCAACAGGTGAAGAAAAAGAGAGCTTTTTTTGATATCCTGAGCCGCATCCTTTTTCCACATGTCATTCCGAGAGGAAGTGGTATCTTGCAGCCAGCTCTCTTTGAAAATGCTCTCCTTTGGAGACAAGTGAAGATATTTTTCTTGTCTTGAGCAGATTAGTCCCCTGATAGTTCTCAGTTTGATTCCTTGGCACTATAGTAACACACAGATGAAGGTGAAGACACAATCCTACCGTTGACTTGCAGTTTTACAGTACCAGAGTAAAAATTAAACTGGGAAACATTGATATCATAGTTTATAAGATTGTCTATTTATAAAATTTTTTATCATGGAAGATAAGCCATGTTACAAATATACTCTTAGTTTTGATGACACAAGATAAATCTTTATACTGAAGATTTAAGCAACTATAAACAAGGCGGTGAAGGAGATATTTTATCTGTTATTTTGCAGATCTCAGATATACTGACGTTTTCTTCTTAACGTGTTACTTGGTTTTTTTGTCTTAATTTATGTCCTTAGACTCCTTGGCATATTTCCTACTTCCTTAAGTTTTTTAACAGGTACAATATGAGATAAACACTTGCAACAATACCCTTTTTATTTGAGGGCAATAAGTGCATTTCTGCAAACCACCTTATGACTCAAATAAACAGATACTAATTTCATAAACAAAATAGATATGAACAGGAATAAATTCAACCTATTCACTTTGCATTGGTTTAAGGCTTCTCGTTGCAGCCGTAGTTATTATCATGCAATGGGCTCCTTTTACAATTAATTAATTAATTAACCTGGAGAGAGAGTGGAGCATTTGCAACTCTCACTCAATAGCTGTGCAAAAAAAGTACTTTCTAACGTTTCCACAGTTACCAATGCCAATCACCTCTTAGGCCAAACAAGCTTCACCTGAAAGCTTGAGGAAGGAACTTGCCCTTATGAAGGATGAAAATGTTGCCGGAAGAGGAGAAGGATTATCCAGGAATTTAGGACTTAATTTACACAAACTGTAACAATTTATTTTTCCCTAGCCTGCTGCTTAGCTTGTGGGTCCCCCTACAATCTCTACGGAGGAACAGATATTTCTGCCCAGCCCATTTTCCCCAATGCCTGCACCTCTATTAACTGCTGTCAGAGACATTGTATTTAGAAGCCCACAGGAAAGAAGAGTAATGCCAGCATTCAGGCGAAGAAGAAAACTGTGTTAACTCAGTTGTGGAAGTTAACTTCCTTTCAGTACATGAGTAAATAGAAAGATTCATAATCCATCCCATACCGTGGCCTCTCAAACTCTTGGTGCTGGAATCCTGAGACCTCCAAAGCAGGGTGACTGGCATAAAAGATTTGTCTTCAGCACTCATAAATGCACTAAAAGCACTTGTTGTCGTTACAGATAAAATGACATTTTTAAACTTTATCATATTAAGTGAAAAACACTTTCAAATCCACCCAAGACAAGGATCAGACAGCCTGTTACTTGATAGATTTTATTTAGTGCAACCACAACAAGTGGTTTACACAGAAACACAGTATCAGGGGAAGATAAATATTAATTTCTTTAACAAGATTTGGCAAGAGAAAATATAGAGAATATGTTGATCCAGCTATCAACCAGACTGAACAATTTTGTTTCAAAAAAGCCACTGGGTCTATATTCATAAGTGTCCAATCATCTGATAATCTAGCCCTTCTTATTTCTATTTTGTGATCAGATTTATTTGGAACAGAGAGGGAGATTGGCCCTCTCGCAGACAACAGGAGAAAAAGTTGCTGATTAAGTGCCCAAAATTTCCATTTCTGCAAAGGAGAATATTCCAACCAGAATAAGAAAAAAATATCAGCTAAAGAGATCTCACCTTTTGCTTAATGCATTTATTCTCTATTGAAGTATATAATCCTGCAAGACAAACTACTTTGTGAGATTTTTTTCTTCCAAAAATGTCAAAATAATTATTATAACTTTGGATGAGAAAGGGAAATTGCAGAATCACAGAATAAACTGTGATTTGGAAGGGATCCACAAGGACCATCAAGTTCATCTCCTGGTCCTGTAGTGCACCATCCCCAGGAGTCACACGTGCCTGAGAACATTGCCCAAACATTTCTTAAACCATGTCAGGATAGTGCTGTGACCACTTCCCTGGGGAGCCTGTTCTAGTATCCAATCTCCCTCTGGGGGAAGAACTTTTTCCTAGCATCCAATTTAAATCTCCCCTGATACAACTTCAGGCCATTCCCCAGGGTGCTGTCACTGATTACCACAGAGAAGAGATCAGTTCCTGCTCCTGCCCTTCTCCTCGTGAGGCAGTTGTACCTGCAGTGAGGCCTGTCCTCAGTCTCCTCCTGGCTGAGCAGGCCAAGTGTCCTCAGCCCTTCCTCATACTGCTTCCCCTCAAGGCCCTCCACTGTCCTTTCGACACTCTCTAATAGTTTAATGTCTTTCTTATGTTGTGGTGCCCAAAACTGTCCCCAGCACTCAAGGTGAGGCTGCCCCAGCTCAGAGCAGAGCAGGACAATCCCCTCCCTTGCCCGGCTGGTGATGCTGTGCCTGATGCCCCCCAGGACAGGGCTGGCCCTCCTGGCTGCCAGGGCACTGCTGACCCAAGTTCAACTTGCCAGGACCCCCAGATCCCTTTGTTGCCACTGGTCTCCAGCATCTCATTCCTCTGTAAGTTCATCAAGGGTCACCCTGTCCCAGGTGGAGAATCCAGCAGTTTGCTTTATTGAACTTCATATGGTTGGTGATTGCCCAGTCCTCTAATGAGGACTGAAAAGCCCAGAAAATAAATTTTTAATTTAAAAACTGTTTTTTTCATATTGATATGAGGGACCAATTACATGATATTTCAACAAGTTGTACAAGCCCTTTATGGAGGCAGAGAGTGAAAGAGATACCTCCCAGTGTAGTTAAGCTCAATTCTGTTCCTTCCCCTTATTCAGCCATTTCTAATTCATATTTCAATGTTTTTATTTCAAATTTCCGTATAATCATAGCTAAGGCTTCCATAACCCACATGTGTGAAAAACGTTCACACTTTTATTTTTCACTTTGTCATGAGTTTACTTGGCTAAGGCCACAAATCTGTAGTCCCCTACAATTTGCATGTTGAAATATGCTTGTTAGATATAACTTTCCATTAGTCAAAAAGGAATCATTGCTCCAGCCAAACTGTCCATATGTGCCAATCACTATGCGAATACCTGAAATGTCAGAGAAACATCAAAGATTCATTAAATACTGCAAGCCTGGCTATCTTCACTGTGTACTTGGAAATAATATTTTGGAACCTTTGTGATATAAGGTTTCTAGTTTTCTAGGAAACTGGAAAGAACTGATATATCCCTGGAAAATGAAGTAATTTAAAAATATTAGTAAATACCAAAATTGCACCCATAACCAGCAATAGATTTTCTAAAGATTTCTTTTAAAAAGAGGTTTTACAAGATTTATAGTGTATCTGAAAACAAGATCTGTTCAAGACATATTATCCCATTGTCCTCTAAAAGACTGAAAGACCTCTTTGAGTCTTGCTACAAGTGGAGAGAATAAAAGAGATATTATCAAACAAGAAAACAAACAAAAAAAACATAGCCAAAAAGACCCCCACCAACAGAATGGGCCACTTTTCTCTAAGAATCGCTTTAGTATCCTGCACAAAACAAACCTGAAAATGTTAGCTCAGTTCAAGCCAGAACTTATGCCTACCCAAAAGTAGCATTTAGTACCTCAGCTACATCACAGCCACCAAGTAGAGCCAGATAATTCTATGTGCATACTCCAGAGCCATCATTAGTATTATTTTTCTTTCATTAAATGCTTGTCTTCAGTAAAATGACACTTTGCTGAGAGGAAAGCCAGCTTTTCCTAGGACTTTATGTTTCAAAATGCCTTCAAGCAAAATCAAGTCAAAGAAGATAGGGAATGATCTTTTGTCTTGTGCCTCCAGCACATGTGCTTGTCACAGACAGTGAGCTAATACACCAGTTCCCTCAGAGATACCTGGTGGATAATACACTTTTATGGGACAGCATGTCAACAAACATTTTAATTCTCCTGGAAAACTTGTGATGGTTGTGTACTACAGACAGAAGATGCCAGTCTGGATCATCTGAGGTGCAAAACTTCAGCCAATTTGTGCAAGGCAATTTTACATATGCCCGTAAGTTTGTCCTGGTTGACAAACTTAATTTCTTTTTGCAACAAGATGACCCACCCAGCTGGTCAATGGAGGCCAATTGGTGTAATCTTTTTTGGACTTTGGTAAAGCTTTTGACACTGTCTCTCTCAGAATCCTTCTGGACCAAATGTCCAGCACACAGCTGGATTAACATACCCTGTGATGGGTGAGCAGCTGGCTCATGGGTCAGACACAAAGGATTGTAGTGAATGGGGTGACATAAAACTGGGGACCTGTCACTGGTGGAGTTCCACAGAGCCACCCCTGGGGCCAGTGTTGTTCAATACTTTCATAAATGACTCAGACGCAGGACTTGAGAAATGGTAAGTTTGCTGATGATACAAAATTGAGAGTAGCTGTTGACTCCCTCAGAGGCAGAGAGTCCCTGCAGAAAGACCTGCAGAAAGCAGAGGGCTGGGAACAACCGACTGTATGAAGTTTAACAAAGACAAGTGCTGGACTCTGCACCTGGGATGGGTCAGTTCTGGACATACAGACAGACAGACTGGGGAATGAGATGCTGGAAAGTAGTGCGTGGAAGGAGGATGAGGACACTGCTCAGTGGAAAGACTAAAACTTCCTCATGAGGGGAAGTGGAGGAACAGGCACTGATCTCTTGTCTCTGGTGACCAGTGACAGGACCTAAGGGAATGGCATGAAACTGTGCTGGGGGCATTAGGCTGGATACCAGGGGAAGGTTTTTCACCCAAAGGGCAGTTGGTCACTGTAACAGATTCCCCAGGAAGCGGTCAAGGCACTAAATCTGCCAGAGTTCAAGAACAGTTTGGGTAATGCTCTCAAGCACATGACGTGATTTTTGAATTTTTCCTGTACAAGACCAGAAACTTGATGAACTTGATGATTTTTGCAGGTCCCTTGAAATTCAGGATATTCTATGATTCTGTGACCTTTTTATACTCCTTCAGAATTTAACATGGGAACTTTACTACTGGGAATAATGTTGACGCTCCAGAGCTCACTGCTCCCTTCTCCCTGTGGGAAGTCACACTCCTGTGACCACTGTCTTAAAAATGGGACATTAACTCAGGAACAAAAGATGAGGCAGTTCAGTGCATTGTCTGAGAGATCTGTGGAGTACCCAATGCAGTTTAAAGCCTCTGTTCACTCTGTCTTACCTCTATGAATTATGAATCCCATGGGACATACATACTCCCAGTAACATATGAAGAGGCAACCTGCACTCTGCACCAACATCAGTGGGTCTAGTTTTCTATGGGTTTCTTCACAGAGGCTGGTAAATATTTCTTCATACTGCAACTTATTAAAAACCTTTTACGATATAACCATTGCCCCAAGGAAGTTACACTGTATGGCGAGCAGACTTACACATCTAGAGGGAAAATTGAACACCAAATTTGAAGTTCTTCTTGAAAACAGTCTTACAATTGCTTTACCAGGATGAGTAGCAGATACTAACAATATTTTGACAACAAAGTATGGCATATGTACTTCCTTAACTAATATTTTGCATATTTGAGTAATAGTTTTACAACCTAAAAAAACAGTTAATTTGCTGTAAAATAATTTGTTGCAAAATCATGACCTTTCCTTGTAAAAAATTTGCAAAATCCATGATACTGCTGCACTAAGAGCTGTCAGGTCAGTTTGTTTACAGGGTCTATGAAACTTCTCAGGTCTGATTTGCAAATATGTGCAACTATATATAAATGTGGTTTAGGATTTCTTTTTCCTACTATATCCATACCTTTACTGGATTAAACACATTGAATTATTATATCTTGAACTTCCTAGTACAGGGAATGACTAGTGGAACACTCCAGAAAAGAAGAAAATAAGTTTTCTGTGTTCAGAAAAGGATGAATGCTTGTGTTTCAGTTTGAATGTTTTATATTTCTGACTACCAGAAAAGACATTAATATAGTTAAAGTAAATTTTATTCTATGGAAAAGCCATAAACTTGAAAAATCTAGAAAAAAATTCTAAAACTATTACTGTAGGAAAAAAAAGTCGTTGTGTGAGTTATACTATTACAACAACAAATATTAGAAAACGTATAGCAAGATTTCTTAAATTTCCATGTTAGTTTGAGAGATATTACACTGACTGGGTTAAGGTCCATGCTACCACTGGTTATACTCACTACCAGTGGTATACTTCCAGAATGTCTAGGGCAAGCAGAGCCTAGACACAAACGCATTATGTTGCATGCATTTCCAGTAAAAACATGGGGAGACAAAGTGAGTTTGGACACTCCCCTCAAACATCACCTCAGAAACATCCTAACAATGCTGTTGTGCTGTCTCAGAGATGCAGACAGGAAGGAGGTCCATCTGCTTCTAAATTTTGAGCCATGATTTACCACATCACTTTTTGTGTGCAATAAGTCTGCATACTGAAATTGAAAACGTGTTTCTGCACAGTAACTGTAACAGCAAGAAAAATATTTTTCAAAAGGAACTTGTAAATATCATAATCAATGCTATTGACACCACATTTGTTACTGTATTGTTGTAATGCATGCTATTGTACATGCTGCTGGCAGAGAGGAGGCTGGAATGGCCTCTGTCTTGGACAACCACAGGGGCTGCTGGCAGCATGTACCAGCTGACAGGTTTTAGCTGCAACAGTGCCAGGAGACCTCCCCATGCAGCGCCTCACTATTCATTGCCTTACTGATTGTATTTCATTTGATTACTAAGACCCACTGCTCCTGCTGTCTAGCCCACTTTACATCCTGGTGTGGGCTGCATACAGCACTTGCCTGGAAGCCTTCAAGGCCAGGTTGAATGGAGGGGCAATCTGGTCTAGTGGAAGGTGTCCTTGCCTGTGGCAGGAGGGTTAGAAACAGATGGTCTTTAGGTGTCTTCCAACTCAAGCCATTCTATGCCTCTGTGATTCTCACAGCACCCAAATAGCAAAAAGCCCCTTGAATGTCAAGGGGAAGTCAAGCCAGAGGGGACTCTGAGAAAAAAGCATGGTTCAAATGCACAGCAAATAAGTGCATAACACAGAAATACCTTACGTAGAGCGCAGAGATGCTCATTGCTGCTGGCCTGGCACAGTGGGCCCCGCAGTGAGTAGGGCCCCATATTGCAGCCTGATAGCAGTTCATGACATCCAGACCAGGCTACCTAGGACATCATGGCCCAGGACAAGCTCCCCAGCATGGCCTGACCCAGGGCTGGGGGAGCCCAGCTGTCGGTCCACCCTGTGTCTCATGGGCTGGATCCTGTATGCCCACAGTATGTCCTGCCTGCCAGGCCCCCTGGCTGGTCACCTGCCTGGACCCACCACCTCCCAGTTCCAGGTACAAGCATACAAACAGAAAGAAAACTGCTAATAAACCTAGACTTGTTAGTCTGCCCTAGTTTTTTGTGCACTTATCTGTTCAGAAAGTTTTGCCTGCAATTCATAAAATCGTAATTGCAGTATACGTCAAGCAGCTTTTCCAAAGCGTTAAGCACTCACCCTCCTGTATGATAACAATATCACATATAGATGGCAAATTAGGACACCTGGTTTTGCATTTCTTCAGCGTTGTAGTCTTTCACTGTAGGTGTGCCAATATGGTAACTTACCCTCTCAACCTTTTTAGCCAACTCATGCCACACAGAAAAGGGAATCTGAAACATCTGAAACACTGAAGAGCTGGAAACTGAATGTAGGCAGCAAACAACAATGGTGACAAATTTGTCTTTTTGTTTATAACTTGTAGTATACTGTTGTTTTCAAATACACATTTCAGCACTGAATATATTAACATTTACTTAAGCAGGAGTCAAGAGTGAAAGTCATTAGTACCCTCTACTGGTGTACTTTATAGTAGCAGGCAATCTGTCCGTCCTTGTCTTAGTGGCTTCTGTACAACTCATCTTCTTAATAGGATCTATGGCTGATTAAGAGAGATAATTATTCTTGAATAATTTTTTAAAAAAGGGGGGAGGTGAAATTATAAAAAGAAATTAAAAGTTGGGCACAGTCTGATAGGTGGATTACTCAGAGCAAAGCTCAGCTTGGAGTCTCTTACAAAGTATGCCAGTCCAGCTGGATGTACCAGGAGAAAAGCTGACCACAGTCTCTCTGCTGCTTTACAGGAATAATGTGCCAGGAGTTTTAAAACTTCCTGCTTTCAAGCCTTTAATAAAGTGCTTAAACGTGATGATCATCATGATTTTCCCATTAATGGCCCATTAAGTTTTCTTGCTTTCTATAAAAACCAGTCATGACCACATAGAGATAAGGATATCAATGCAAAAGATAGAGATGTGCAGAAAGCAGAGCCCCTAAAGTGACTGCTTGTATTGTAAAAACTACTTGCTTCCCACTGCCAGCCAGCCAGCCCACACCAAGCCTTGTGTGTGAGCTCATTGTCCAGCTCAATCCCTGCTTCAAGGCCCTAAATTAAAGAGTGGTGGCCTTTATTCTGTGAGCCAAGGTACTACATCAAGGTACAGAGATACATCTCTGAACCAGAACGTCACAGTGGGAGATAAAGAACTGAAGAGAGAGGTGCTAAAAGCTAGTGGGGAAGATACACTGAGCATTTTGTGCTACATTTTCACAGTCTGGAACATAAACAATCCCTATTCTCTCTATAGCTGACAACAGAGAAAAAGAGTTTTCCAACTAACTAAATTATTTCTGGATGGTTTAACATATCTGTGATGATAATCAAAAGGAAAGATTACATAACAGCCATCATTCTGTAACAAGGAATCACAACTGTTAGGATCCACTGAGCTCCTTTGAAATCTCCTGCTTGAGCCTTTTGCTAAGATGTCATTTATTCCTGGGGAGCAGCAAGCCAGATCAACAAAAGATTGGGTGATTGAAAAGGAATACAGAAAAACTTTGTAACTCCAAACATCCTTGAGCCTTCACAGGTAGTTATTTCTTTCTGTAAGTACTTAGAAAGAGATGTACAGAGAGGCGAATAAGAATGATACAGTTTATTTAAGATCTTAGCAAAAAGCTAATGTGCAGTACCTCCTGACAAAGTTTAGGGTAACACCATAGGAAATACCAATATGAAACAACATTTTTGTCTTGTCAAGATCCTTCCATTTCCATAGTAATGCAGCAAAATTTTTCAAGTTTATTAGAGCAGCAGGCTCTAGGAGACAAGAATCGCACTGCAGTCCAAGCAAGAGGAGGTGCCTTCTATCTTTCTGGTCTGTGCATTGTATTTTAGAAACAAACCTCAAGCCTAAGTAGATCACAAATATATTTCTGCTTTAATGTTACGATTGTGTACTATTTGTGTTAATGACAAAAGTACCTAAAGATTCCAAAGATGGTCAGTGCACATAATTCTTGATACTGGGTAAGCACATTTAACTTAAGGCAAGCTGACAAGCTTAATAATTCATGATGATTTCATATTTTGTTACAAAAGTAGTATCAGTATCCACTGTTTCAGAAAAATCAGAGGATGCTTTTAGCAAAACTATGAACTACACCCTAATCTTGTGCTAAACTGGTCCCTTAGTCAAGAGCTACTCTCCCTGCCTCAAATGGAATTGCATTATTTGAGTACTGGCAGGGTAGACAGACAAGACGATGAAATTCTATATAGGATGTATGTTCGTCTATTCAGACATCACCCCACAATCTAAGGAGATCCAAACTGAAAAGCTTTACTTAAGAATGAGCATAGAAAAAGAGAACTGAATGTAATTGAAATAAGAAAAATTTATTTTCATTTTAAAAGAGAACACATCTTTCGTTAACTTATCATGACTTAAGACTCTTTTTGAATAAAATTCATATCTTCATATTTAGTTTGTTCCTGCAAGTCTGCAGAAGAAAACTGCAGAACTGCAGAACTGCAGAACTGCATCTCACATCATTTTAAAGTCCCTTAAAAGCATCAATAAAATTAATTATTTTCTGAATGTCAAGAACTAAAGCGACAGCTCCATCACCTCAAAAGCTGTGGTCACTACTTAAGAATGAAAGTTCTGTCTGTTTTTCACAAGTATTAAAGGAACTATTTTCTTAGGGATTTTGCACTGGTGTCCATAGCTTCTTTTATCATCTGCTATGCATGTGATTAAGTGCCTTCCTTAGTGGTAAATTACGGAAGGTGAAAAAATGAGAGAAAACAGAGCTATAAACATGACTGGAGACAGATTTTGAGCTTGTAGCATGAGTTACCGAAAGTAATTTTAAGTTGAGGAATACTATTCCCATTTTAAAGAATCCCAACTTAAAGAAACTCCAGTTTTAAATTTTTCAAACCTGAGAGACATCTCTCATCTTCAGGAAAATCTTCCAATCATTGCAACTTAAAAAATTGAATTAGAGGCATACAAACCAAAATACTTTTTAGCAAGAGGATTCCACCATTTGCAAGCCTCGTTATACCCATTAAGCCACATCTACATTGAGTAAAATTTCAGCATGCCAAAACAAGAGGCTGTGCATGATACCATCTACAACCTAATGTCATTGATCTAACAGGCATCTTAACTCATGACGAACACTAGTAGGTGTTCCTCCACTGCGCTTATTTTGATATAAAGGTGGTTTTAGGGTGTGAATCTGAATTGAGCCTTCTATAAAAGGCTGTGATTGGCAAGACTTTTTGGAAGGAAGTGCTCTCTGCCACAATCTAATAGGTCAGAGCATCTGATCCAACACTTGGCCTGATTTGGATCAAGAGCTTCTATAAATTTCCAACATCCCTGGACAATGCCTGAATTGCATGGTAACATGGACTTCCTGTTTCTCTATTTCCCTATTTCTCCACTTGAGTCTATTTTGTTTCACACAGCTAAAGAGAATTTCCTAGGAAAATTGGTAGGAAGAAGTAGAAGAGATAATACAGTTGTTAGAGCACTCATTGAGCTAGTCTAACCCCCCAGGTCCATAAAATATTCCTAGAAAATTAAATAATTTCACAGAAGTAAAAACACAAGCCTGAAATATCTAATAAAAGTGTGTTAAATCTCTTCTCCAGATCAGAAGATAAAGGTTTAGAATCTAGCCCATTAAATGCTCTATCCACTAGTTTAAACAAAATAACTTTTGTATTTCATTTTTCTCATTACATAGGATTGACCCCAGCTTTAGGATAGGGTTTACCACTGAGTAGCATTAGATATTTCCTTCTATTTTGGGCCTAACTAGCTAATTAGCTGTGTAGAACAGGAATCACACTTTCATCCCTCTCCTTCGCATTCTCTACTCATTAGGTAAGACAGGTCTTTACTTATATTGCTGGATCCAGTGAAGTTCTGCTTTGGATTCAAACTTGCCAATCTCTGCTAGAGAAGGCGCTTTCTGTTCCAAGTAAGCCTAATGATTGAAAAGACATACACAAGCAGCTGGAATAGTTTGCTATATTGAAGACTTGTCCAGGGACTGGGAATTGTGTCTAAATAACATGAAAAGACTAAATGATCTTAACATCAGTGTCATAACGCTTCAAACAAATTTTAATTCCTGAACATATTCAGTTGGAAAGTATTTGTATGTCAAATATGTTTCAGTACAATATTTAAGTTGATGTGAGAACAAATCAAGGACGAATAAATATCACAGCAGACAACATTTTTTGTAGTTCTGCCCAAATCAAGAAGTCACATTCCACATTGCTAAAATAGTTGTAATTATGTAATTAGTCTTTAATCCAGATTTTAAAAAATATGATAATTTAATTTATATAGCTGTTCATTTGCAAAATATTGTGCAACACTGGTGATTGCAAACCCTTTATGATGAGGTGCATATTTGGAATTAGGCTTTTAAGCAAAATCCTGCAGAGAGGTACATTTCAGTTTATATCATAATGAATTTGAGGTAGAACTGAACAAATTCCATGGGAGGCTACCTTCCACATTGCTTAGTTAAAACTGTAACTTGTGGGTTCAGTTATACACCTTCTTGCACACCAGAGTAGGAATTTCACACTCAAAGGCTTTCTCATTTTTTTGTCTTGATAGCAGTTTAGATTGATCTTGCCTAGAAAAACAGATTTACAAAGTGTGTGCAAACCTTTTGGTGACACACCATATTCTGTTTGAGAAACAAATTGAGGGTTATATACACCACTGATCCCACTTCATATACCATTTTGAGAGAACAAGCCACCCTGTAGTCCCAATGAAAAGGATCCACACTGCATTACAAACATTTGAGATATGTGAATATTCAGACTCAAGTCATTTTTCCTGGGTGCAAAAGGCAAATTATTTGTGAGAGAAGGACTGGGGACTGTATCATTGCAAGAGAATTTGTCAGCTGGCTGTGGGGATAACAAACCAGGTCTGAGGACCTGAACTCAGAAGCAATGACAGAGAAGGGCGCTTGGAAAGAGGAAATATTTGAGGCAGAAAATGAGAACATGAGGAAACATGCATACAGTTTAAATGCCTCTGTTCAAATAAGGAGCAGTGAAGCACAAGTTCAGCTTTTAAACCACTGCTTTTGCGTAACCTGAAGAATTCTGACAGCAGCTCACTGACACCCTGCCAGCACCAGCTGGGCATAAAAGCAGGAAGAAAATGAGTGTTTGCACAACTGCAATCGTACTGAAACATAGAGTGCAGCCTCTATGGCTACCTGGCAGAATTGCACAAAGACAGGTAAAATTCTGAAAAAATGGTAATTTAGGACACGAGCCTTCAGTAGCTGGCTAGGACATTAAGAGTTGAAAATAAATAAATGCAATAAAATGTAAAATCTGGCAGAACACATTTAATCTGCATTTTAGGTATTGGTGATAAGATTGGGAAAACCAGCTAATTAAGCTGTATAAAATGCATGTTTCAACTTTGCATGTTGCAGGAGCTGGTTGGATGTACTGACTTTGGAAACAGTATTTTCATTCCACTAGGCCCCACAGACACAGTCTAGCTGCATGCATCAGCATTCATTCCTCTCAAAGCATTACTAAATCCAGGGAATTATATTTGCATGCTCAATAAAGGGCTGAACATGTTCCATAAAGAGCATATTGAAGATCCCAGATAGAATGAGTTCTAATGCAGGTGGCATTACCTATATTACTTGCAGAGTACAAGTGGCAGTGACAGGTAGGGTACAAAGAAATTGACTTGGTATCCAGGATAAACACCACATCTTTTTACTTGCAAATTGAAAGTGTTAGATATGGAAATTAGGAATAAACAAGAAATTCCAGCTGTGTCTTTTAGGAGTAGACTTGTTCTTTGGTTTTATTTTTTTCAATATTTTCTTCTCTCATATATCTAGCCTGTCTTAAATGCACAAAAAGATAGCTGCATAAGAAAGATCTCCAATAGGAGATCTTGCTTTGCACCTGATTATTTTTTCTCTTGTCTGTAATTTTCATATCACTTTGAGGCATCTTGGCAAGTAAAAGTGAGAACAGTAAAACTTTCTACATTCTATGTAGTATTCAAAATGGAAAGGTTTGGACTCTTTCTCAGGCTAGTTTTCATCTTTCTCTTCTGTTCTGCCTGACAGAGATGTTCTGCCTAGGTTTTACTCGGCCACATTAATTCACAATTCATTCTCTCCCTGTAGGAGACTTTCACACTGCTGACCACATGTTTTTTTCTTTAGGTCAGCAAACAGGCTTGACAGAGTTGAAAGGTCAATGTCATCCCTGGCATATACAGTCACTGCACCAGCACATCTGTCAATGTTGACACAAGCACTTGGATGTGCTAAGCTAATGGTCTGCAAGACTCTTTTGACAAATCATCCCAAGAAAGAGTTGCCATCTTGTCAAGACAACTTGTTGCAATATTTAATAAATCAAGACTTGATTTCCATAATATGGAGAAAAGCTAAGAAGTTAATTGTCACTCATGGGGATATTTTATGCCTCCTTTCACTACTGTGAGAAACTCAAGACAAAAAGTTTTCCATGTGTAAGGTAATGTAAGCATAAAGGAATGGGTCACCAAGCATTTTATTTTCTTTTCTCATACACTCAATTACAGTCATCAGGCTTGTGAGGTCCATACATGCAAACTACATCAAGTTGAACAAGGCCAAGAGTAGGATCCTACACCTGAGCTAGGGCAATTCCCAACACAAACACAGGCTGGGTGGAATTGAGAGCAGCCCTGGGGAGAAGGATTTGGGGCTGCTGGTGGGTGAGAGGCTGGACATGAGCCAGCCATGGGCACTCCCAGCCCAGAAAGCCAAACGTGTCCTGGGCTGCATCCAAAGCAGCGTGGGCAGCAGGGGAGGGAGGGGATTCTGCCCCTCTGCTCTGCTCTGGTGAGAGCCCACCTGGAACCCTGCAGCCAGCTCTGGGGTCCCAGCACAGGGAGGACATGGAACTTTTGGGGTGAACCCAGAGGAGGCCACCAAGGGGGAGGACCTCTCCCATGAAGGCCTGCTGGGAGAGATAGGGTTCTTCAGGCAGAAGACAACTCCAGGGATACCTCACAGCAGCCTTTCAGTATACCTAAAAGGTACCTATAAGAGAGCTGGAGAGGGATGTTTAACAAGGACATGGAGAAGTACAACAAAGTGTAATGGCTTCAAACTGAAAGAGATTAAATTTTGATTGGTCATTAGGAAGAAAGTCTTTACTGTGTGGGTGGTGAAGCACTAGCACAGGTTGCCCAGGGAAGCTGTCCCCTGCTCATGGCAGGAGGGTTGAACTAGATGGTCTTTAAGGCCCCTTCCAACCCAAAATATTCTATGATTTTATTGTTAGGGACTGAAACAAGAGACAGAGTCAATCTTATAGTTTGTCTTCTTTTAAGCACCCAGACTTCTAACTATAAAAAGACAATACTGCTAGCAGCAGTGTGGTCAGGAGCAACAAGACCTTGTCACGCATCCAGCACCCACCCAGTCTCCAGATGATGATAGCAGGCCATTGACTTGGCAGCTCTGCACTCTTCTGCCCACCCTCTGGCAGCCATTTCCTCCATGACAGTACTAAACCCCGTTGCTGTCATAATGACAAACTGGTCTTTACTCCCTTACCATGTCAGCTAACAAATCACAGAATGAAACTTTGGTAGCTGAAGTCTCCAAACCCAAAGAGTAATTATCATATTTTTCACAGAATGAGCTGTCAGAGCATTACCAACCCAGATGCTACTAGATTCCAAATTGCTTAATATATAATCTAAACTATATTGTTTGTGAAATATCTGCAATACATTCTACAGTACCTGTATTACATATGACAGCACAGCATTCCTCATGGACTGTAGAATTCCAGGTTTGCTGAGATGTAAATTTTGTACATGTGCTAAGTTCTTTGCCAAAACAGAAACACAGTCAAATGTGGAGCTGTTTGGGAATGGTTTTGCTTGTTTTTTTCTTGAGAAAATACAAATGGGTGTTGCAGACCAAAATACCTCTTAGATGCAAGATGGATTGAGTAATCAAAGCAGTAGCTCCTGGGTCCGGAAAAGGCAGCTGGTCAGAGCACCTACCTGGACTTGGCAGGACAGGGTGTGAATTGCTGGCCTTGGTCAAGAAGAGCAGGGTAACACCTGGGTTTCTCATATGCTACATTAGTCCTCTCTTTCAGACATCTTTTCTTCCATTTTTCTGCAGAAAAAGAAATCTTGGAAGACCAAGGTTTTATTTCAGTGTAAATTGTCTATAATCCCAGATTTCAAGATTTTATGGAGTAAAAAAAATCTCTACTGTCTGGGTTTTGTAGAATATTATATACTTTCCCTGGGGTAGTATGAAAGTATGTCAGTCTTAGGGGAAAAAAATGGTTTGGAATGTTTTTTAAGATCAGTTTATTGGTTTATATTGGCTAGAGAACTCCCAGATTTATTGGTCTGAATTGCTTTCACACTGTTGACTCAGTCTTTTCAATGCTTCATCTCAAGATTGGAGTTTAGAGAACAATTTGTAGCTCCTTTCAAGGTAGCAAGTGTTCCAAGGAATGACAGTTGAGAGTTCACCGAAAATAAAATAATTTTAATTATTCAAAACAATTCCACTCAGTTTCAACCACTCCAGATTTTCAAACTTGTTCCATACACATGCTTTTATATGCAGAAAGTAAATACATTATTTGTATGTGCATAACTTTGGCTCAGAGTACAAACCCCAGGGATAGCATGCAGCTCCAAATACACAGGTTACCAAAAAAAATTTAATTTCTAAGCTTTCAAGGCTGTATTAACTCCATATTAGTTTTTTCTGCACTTCTGCCTCTCCAGATGTGGAAGCATAGGAACCACTCCAGGAGGAGGTTTGATGCCACCTGTCAGTATTAAGTGCTTTGAGCTGCAGCCACAAACTCCACAGTTAAAAATCTGAGGACCTCTGTTTGTGGGTTTTGGGCACAAGAAAATGTGGGTTTAGACTGGACAGTGCCAATATATTCTGCAGTATACAGTTCTGGTAAGGTTCAGCACAGCACAAGAAATAAAACCCAAGCAACATAATATGTAGGATGTAGATGTAAGAGATGCAGCTGTCAGCTGCTTAATGAGATTGTTCCATGTACAGTTATATGAAGGAATAAAACTATCTGAGCAAAACAGGTGGACTCAGTGCATACCAAATACCTGGCTGCATAATCAGTTATCTTGGTAGCCTAATGGCCAGAAGGAGTCAAATCCCAAAATGAAATATGTGTAGAACATTTCCAACACCAATGTTCAAGCATCAAATAATGGAAACAGAGCTGTTTTGAAACTCAATGTGCCTGAAGACTGAAGATCACGGATTTATTCACAAATCATGGAAGAATGGCAGGCTATATCTGCAGCTGACCTGCAGATTTCTACAGGTCTACCTCAGCGAACAAAACTGTTCAAATATTTCAGTTCCCCCAAGAATACTGGGATTTGTGCTGTATAGTGTGATAAAGGGTTCATTTCTTACACAGGGAATAGACCATTTTTACAAATTCCAAACATACCAAACAAATTTCCAGGAAAACATTTCCCTGATAATTCATCTGCTCGTTCTGAACTGTGAGATTTGAATTCAAAAGTTTTTCTGCTCTGTCCTGCAGTGAAATAAACAGACCTTTCTAACTTTTTCTTTAAAAACATCCCACCTCCCAGCATCTAGAGCAAACATGTGGCCTTTAAGATACCCCCATTTAAGTTTGGTCATCTTTGTTGGTTTCAGCTGAAGTTAATTTTCTGCAGAGTGGCTAGCATGGGGCTGTTTTGGATTTGTGCTGAACACAGCGTTGATAACACAGAGATGATTTTGCTATTGCTGAGCAGCACTTACACAGAGCCAAGGCCTTTTCTGCTTTTCACACTGCTGTGCTGGTGAGGAAGTTGTGGGTGCAAGGGAGGTTGAGAGGAGAAACAACCAGGACAGGTGACCCAAACTGACCAAGGAAATATTCCAGACCATATGGCATCATGCTCAGGATGTGAAGTGGGGGAAGAAGGAGGAAGGGAGGGACATTTGGTGTGATGTTTTCTGTCTTCCCAAGTAACCATTATGTGTGATGGGGCCATGCTCTCCTGGACATGGCTGAACACCTCCCAGCCCATGGGAAGCAGGGAGTTAATTCCATGTTTTGCTTTGGTTGTGTGCAGAGCTTTTGCTTCCCCTGTTTAACTGTCTTTATCGCAAACCATTAATTTTCTGCCCTTTACCCGTCTGGTTCTCTCCCCAGCTTTGCTGGTGGAGGAGTGAGTGAGTGAGTGGCAGCATGGGGCTGGATTGCTGGCTGGGGTTAAACCATGGCCACTTCAAATTCTCTCACCTACTCTCGATTCTGGAGTGAGTTTCATTTAATATTTTCTTGTTAGAAACACTTCACTTTCTACAGATAATTATTTAATTGAGGTGAGATTTGAACTTGAGTGCTATATATGAAGTAAGTACTCTTGCCTCTTTTTTGTGATTTTAATACAAGACTACATCCAATGGACTTTCTTTCTGAAAGTTCAGTCACACCTGCTAAAGCCCCATTAAAATGCATTTTGTCAAAAATACTCATAACCAACTCAACACTTTCATTAAGCTGTGTCTCAAAAAGGTGTCTAAGATGCATGATGAGAGCAAGACTTGACATGTAGAGACGATACCGGAGGAAAAAGAGACTCTGAGATATTCAGCAAGGTATTCTCTGATTCCTTTAAAGCAATTTCATCTTTTCTATTTTCCACTTAAAAGATGGGGTCAAAAATGTGGAGACTTTTTTCCCTTCAGTGCCTTGCAGACATACTTAGGTATTGCTGATTGCTTTTTCTTCAAGAGCTAAAGAAATATGGAAGAGTCCTCTGGGAATGAGTCTCTCTGTTCCCTTATGAAAGATAGCTATATGAAACTTTTCACTTAGAGAGAAACTTATATAAGGTTTTTCATGGTGATTTTGGAAAGTCATGCTAGGAAATAACAATCCATGTGGTATTAGAGACCCATCACCCTAGAAAAAAAGTAAAAAGGGAGTCCTACAGGTCTTTTGCTGATTAGGGTCAAAACCTTAGAAACAAATTAATTATCTAAATCTCTTACACACACTGCTGAAGTGCAGATTATTTCCTTAGAAATAGTCCATGCTCATTCCCTCGAGTCTTCTTCAAGCTCTAAATTTAGAATCTTTTGCAAATATAATGCCACCTTTAAATAAAACTGGAAATTCTAAAAAAAATTTGAGAGCCAGGAGAGGGAGCTTTAGCAGATGTTGAACAGCTCAGAACAGACATGAAGAACAAACGTGTGATTATATGGGAATTTAAACCAAAATATTCCCAAAACAAAAAATTTTTTTTCAAAGGACTATCATTCTTAACTTTTCAAGGTTTTTTATTCTTTAGAGATGCCTGTGATTTTCTATTTTCCAATAGAACTCTGAAGTCTGGTTGACCAATGTTTTGTCAGAAAACACACATAAAAAATTAGTTTATGGGAAATATTCTCCTATTTTTTCTTCCTCAGGATTCACATTCCTGCAGTTAAATTTTATTTTTCCAGTTCTTTTAAGGCTGTTTCAAGGCTGATTCTAGAAAGACTATTTTGGCTGAAAGACACCCATATCCATACGCTATGGATGACTGACTGTAAAAAGAAAAGAGACTGAAGTAAGAAAGACATTTCATTCTTGACTGCACAAGTAAGAAAATGGGGCAAATGGGACAAGAGCTCTGTGTGGATGAACAAGCAACTCCAGTCACTACTTAAACAAGCAGGAAATACACAGGGGATGGAAGCACTCAGGCCACTTGGAATGAATATAGAGAATTTGCAAAGTGGAAATTAGATGAGGAATGTGGAATTTAATGTAGCCAAGGATGTCAAAGACAACAAGAAAGGCTTCTTCAAACACATCAGCAACAAAAGGAAAACAAAAGATAATGTGGGCTCATTACTGAATGGAGGGGGAACCCTGGTAACAGAGGACACAGAGAAGGCAAAGTTACTGAATGTCTTCTTTGCATCAGTCTTCACTGACACAACAAGAAATCAGGAATCTCTGACAGAGGAGACCGCGGGGGGAGACAGGGAGGCAGGAAGGGAGGGAGGCAGGAAGGAAGGAAGGCAGGAAGGTAGGAACTTTCCCTCAGTCAAGGAGAACTGGGGTAGAGAACACCCTGGTGAGCTCGATATTCACAAGTCCATGGGCCCTAAAGGGATGCATCCCCAAGTGCTGAGGGGGCTGGTGAACACCATAGGAAGGCTGGCCACTCACAACCATCTTTGATAGGTCATGGCAACCACAAGAGGTGCCTGAGGACTGGAAGAAAGCAAGTGGCACTCCAGTCTTCAAAAATGGCAAGAAGGAGCCACAGGAACTACCAGCCGGTCAGCCTGACTTCAGTCCCTGGAAAGGAGGCAGAGCACCTCATTCTGGAGGCCATCTCTAGCCACATGGATGACAAGAAGGTGGTCATGAGCAATCACCATGGATTCACCAAAGGTAAATCATGCTTGACCAGCCTGATTCCTTCTAAGTGAAACAATTACCTGTATGGAGAGCCATGGGTATTGTCTACCTTGACTTCAGCAAGACTTTCAATGCTGTCTGCCACAACATCCTCAGAGGTACACTCAGGAAGTGTGGGCTGGATGAGTGGACAGTGAGGTGGATGGCAGATCACAGAGGGCTGTAACTAGTGGCACAGGATCTAGTTAGAGGTCTTCCATTAGTGGCATCCCACAAGTGGTGGGCCCAGCATTGTTAACTTATTCATCAGTGACTTAGATGAAGTGACACAGTAACATCTCAGCAAGTTCCCTGATGACACAGAGCTGGGAGCAGTGGCTGATATCCCTTCATTCAGCAGTGGCTGAATCCCCAGAGGGATGTGCAGACCTTCAGAGGGACCTTGACAGGCTGGAGAGACAGGCAGAGAAGAAGTACCTGAAATTCAACAAAGATAAACGCAGGGTCCTGCACCTGGGGAGGAACAGCCACAGGCACCAGCAGAGGCTGGGGCTGACCTGCTGGAAAGCAGCTCTGAGGAGAAGGACCTGGGGGTCCTGGTGGACAACAAGCTGCCCATGAGCCAACAATGTGTCCTGAGGGCCAAGAAGGCCAATGGGATCCTGGAGTGCATTGGGATGATCTTTGCCAGCAGCTTAAGAGAGGTGATTCTGATCCTCTGCTGTGCCCTGGTGAGGCACATCTGGAGTGCTGTGTCCAGTTCTGGGCTCCTCAGTACAAGAGAGACATGGAGCTCCTGGAGGGGGTCCAGTGCAGGGCTACGAGTATAAATTATTGGACGAGGGTGCATCTCTCTTATGAGGAAAGACTGAGAGAGCTGGGCCTGTTCAGCCTTGAGAAAAGATGACTGAGGGTGGACCTGATCAATGTCTGTCAGTATCTGAAGGGAGGGTGTCAAGAGGATGGAGCTGGGCTCTGCTCAGTGGTGCCAAGCAATAGGACAGGAGGCAATGGGCACAAACTGGTCCACAGGAAGTTCCACCTGGAAACAAGGAAGAGTGTTACTGTGCATGTTACCAAGTACCAGAACAGATTGTGTGGAGTCTGGAGATACTCAAGAACTATCTGGACACAGTCTTGTGCCGAGTGCTCCAGGATGGCCCTGCTTGAGCACAGAGGTTGGACCGGATGGCCAACTGTGGTCCCTTTCAACGTGACTCATTCTGTGATTGTTGTAATCTCAACAAAACCCACTTCCAGGATATCAGGTTGAAAGTCTTCCACAAAGGTGGTGTGTGACCAAACCATGAGAACCAATGGTATTTCGAAATGAAGGGAAGTATTCAACAACAATGTGCCTAAGGAAATTCACAGTGGGAAAATAAAGTTAGATGTGTATGTCCTAATAATTAAACTTAAAACACTAATTAGAAATCACTCGAATTTTCTTACTAATAGGGGTATTAAGAATTAAGGCTGATCTCCTGTTTTTTCCTTCTGATGACAGATAAATGCTGACTGCTTCTCTTAAGGTCTTAGTTGCCAGAACTGGAATTCATACACACATTACAGATAAGAAAGCAGGCTCTGCCAATGAAGTCAACAGCTGCTTGGAGTAGGTGTCTCCAGAGACCTAAGTGATCACAATCTATCCCTTACATCTATCTGGCTGCCATTGTGGCCATAGAAGGCAGCAGTGGGATAGATGTTGCTGGAGAAGCTGGCCACTTCCAATACAATTGGTGAGGAAAACACTTGATCTTGCAGATGCCAATTGCTCCACAGGGAGAAGCTAGATCAAGCTCAAAATGCAAGATTTTTCTTAATCACTTCCCAAACCAGCTCCAACTGCTTTCCAAACTCATGGGCCTCCAGAAAGAGGACACTAATCAAAATTCACTTTTGGCTTAAATTGTTGGAAAGACAGGATTTTCATATTCTGGAAAAAAAATTTTAAAAATGTCCCTCTGGATTTGTATGTGTTCTCAGAAAAATAACATTGAATTCACTCAAAACAGAAAGAAAAACACCAGTTTTGTTGTTTCTCACAGCTACAGTAAAAGCTTATTCCACTAGAAATCAGACACAAAATAATCAATACAAAAAACTGCTGCAGTCTGGAAAATACTTTAGGTTCATGGTTTGGTGGAACGTTTATTCACAGGTGCATTATTTCTTGTTCAAGAATGAAACAGGCAGTAAACAAGTACAGTATGAAAAGCTTGAAAATTACTATGTGTAATGCACTGGTCACTTTGGAAGACAGCATTTTTGGGCCTAGAAAAATCTTAAACATCCCAATGTCATTCTTACAGTCAGTTAAATTACCACTCTTTATATGCAGCCGGCAAGAGTTATTTTCTCTGCTTTGTTTAATTGTGTAGTTAAGTTAATACCATACAAAGAGCACCTTGTAGAAAAAGTCTGCCTTGGAAAACAGATGGAAAAATATTTATATGCTTTGTATTAATAGTTTATATTTGTGGCTGTCTGTTTCATGATTTTATCATAACATACTTCTCTGAAATAGTAACTACGATAAATGTAGGTCTTACTATTAGCACTATTAGCAGTGTGAGAAAATTTCTATTAATTTTATTATCTTTTCAGTTAACTTGTCTCACATTATTTTAAAGAACCCAGGTTGAGCAGAAAAGCACAAAGAATAATAAAGTGTCCTTATCTCTGATGATACTCAGGATGGACAAAGCAGATATTAATGTATGCAAAAAGAGGTATTTTGCAGCTTCTGTCATCCTAGAGATTAACAAAAATATCTCATATGCCTTGAAAATACTACCAGAAAAACTACCCTGTATATTATTGAACACAATTTCTAAATTCAACACAAAAATCTTTTTTCACTAGAGGGAAGAAAGGAATATTTTTCCTATCTAAATGAGAAAACTGCAAGGGAAAAAGGGACAGGTTATTCTCTATATTTTGTGTTAAAATTCACATCACTGTGATCAAATCCATTCCTGATTTCACTAAACTCTCAAGAGGGATGAATGTGGTGAATGTGACAGTTATAAAAGCTGTCTTCCAATAGAAATATTTAAAAAAATTAATCTTCCCTCTAACAAAAAAAATACGTAAGACAAGATGAAAAGCAAAACAATTACTACTTTTGCATTGCAAAATCGGAGTGTTATTCATAGCTATAATAAAATCCAAAATGAATCAATGCTTAAAAATCTATGAAAATTTTTATTTTAATATAAATTCCACATTGCTCTCATTTTTCTACATCTCATGCATTAGAAGGAACAATATAAAACTTTCATCTGATAAACAGATAAAGATGTACACTGACAGGCAGGATCCCTTCACACCTTCACTCAAGTTAATGACTTTGAGAGTTTAAGAGTTCAATAAAATATTGTTTACATGAAATTTATACTTAAGTAAATAATTAGGCAAATGGGTGTGATCTATTCAATTATTTGGTATTCAATTTCAAATGTGGATGCATGCCCGAATTTTTCCAGGCACAGTAAAGATCCAACCCTCAAAAACAAGCCATGAAGTGTACCAAGTATTTTGCAACCAGTAATTTTATATCTTCCAGAGTTTCACAATTACGAACTTAATTGGAATTATGAAAAGTACAGAAAATCTTCTCAGTTTCTCCCAGAAAAATCAGTCCCATCAGCACCACTGACTTCCAAAAACCAAACATTAATTTAAAACAAGTGCTTCTGAAACCAAATTTCCACAATAACCCTTAACTAATTACAGAAAATCCTTGGCAGAGCAATAGGGCAAGAAAAAAAAACCAAACAAAACCACCACCACCACCACCACCACCAACAACAAACCATAAAAAGGAAACAATTTTCAGTCATAAATTAATTTACTTTTGATCATTTCAATACATTCAGCAAATAAATTTTAAGCAGTGACACAGGTGCAAACAACTAATAAATATGAAATAAGCAAAGACCTTCCAGGCCTTCAAAAAATTTTGCTGACAAAGTCCACGTTTCCAGAGGAGATAAAGGGGGGTTTCAATCCTTATCAAAGTATAATTGCATCTTTACCTATGTGAAAAAATGTTGAGACCTCATCCTGCCATTTGTTCTTTCAGAATTTTACCTCAGGACAGCCAGGAAGCCCAGGTCCTCAGATGGCTTGTCACAACGGAAAAGCTATGAATAGACTAATGTTTTATTAACTTTGGGTTTGTGTTATGCAAGGCTATCTGCCCCTAAAATAGGATACCTTTGCCACAGAATCCAACCCAGGAACCAGACTTCAATCAATGCAAAGGATCTTATGAATTCAGCAAGTTTCTGCCCTTGAGGGAGGCCACAGAAGAAAAACTCCTCTTGGAAGCTGTTATCATCTCTCACATAGGACCCATCAGTCAAGCCAAAATGTTACAAATTCTAAGAGAGAATTGTTGCCTGGTGTTTCTCCTGTTCCCCACACCCTAAGTGGACATAGCTTCAAGAGGAGCTGTTCCTGCACACTGCAGGTATGTGCTTATTCCTTCATCATAACTCAGATGTGACGACAGCAAAGGTGCTGAAAATCCTGGCCCTTACATTTAATACTGAAATAGGTTCACCTGGGCTCGTGGGGTGTGCAGTCCACACTCTCAGTCTGCTGACACAGACCTTTTAATTAAGCTGTGCTAAAAAGATTGCACAGCTCCGTAAAATACATCCTGTCCACACACAACCCAGATGATAGGCTCTCTTCTTTATCCCACATGTTACACTATGTGGAAATGTATTTTTGAAAGTGCAATCAATACCAGTCCTTTAAAATTTATCTCTAAGAGGGAGTTATAGCAAAAAAAAAAAAAAAAATCAGAAGATAATGGCATATTAAATCTTATCTAAGAACGGTAGAGTAGTAGTTTTATTCATGAGAAATTTTAGAGTAGAAGGACAGAAGGAACTACTGAAAGTTACTGCTGTGTTCCTAGGATCTATACCATGGTACAGGCCATGAACCTAAGGGCTCACTTTAATTAAAGAACATCAAAAAAACCCTAAATCTCAAACAAATTGAACAGAAAATACGTTGTACCAGCTACTATATTTTTCCACAACTTTATTGCCATTGATGACAGTCTTCATTTTAAATCTGAATACATCTAATTTCAACTCCCAAAATTCAGGTCTTCTTTTATAACTTCGATCTCTTCTTCTCATATATTTCTTAGAAGACATCTGTCCCTTCTCAGATACCTGTAAATCACAATTCCTTCTCTTTCTCTTTTACCAGCCAAATATTTCCTGGAATCTCTCAATTTACAGGAAACTTGTTCTTTTCTTGACTCTTCACTTGACTCTTCACTTGACTCTTTCTCAGACTTAGCAACTCCTATTTTGAATTTTGCACACTCGAAAAAGTTCCAACATTCTGAAAAATGTTGCTCTAGAGCTAAATACAAAAGCAACCTATCTTCTGGTTTTCTTTTTATATATCTCTGATATACTTATATGCTGCAGTTTAGTTCAAATAGTTAGGGAAATACAATCAAAGTTGTCAGTACTAATAAGATGCAGAATCAAGACAAAGTGTACTTCATGGACACTATTAAAATGATGATTTACACTCTAGCCAGTAACTTGTTAATTTTCAAATATCTCAGATAATGGTGAAAAGATAATGGACCAAGAAAAAAAGAATTGAAATAATCCCAGTACCTTGGACTCCTGGTTTGGGTTTTTTTGGGAGGGTGGGCATGTTTGAAATTTTTCAGAGTTTTGTGGAATTACTCTTACTAAGGAAAGAATGAATCAGCTATTCTCAAAAATTCTCTATTTTTAACATGATATCATTCACAGCCTTTTTAAGATAGTCTGATGCACTGTAATAGTAATGAAGAAAAGCCTGCTGTATTGCATGCATGTGTGCTCAGCTGCAAGTGAGAAACAAAAGAATCCTTAGAAATGCAAAAGCACGGAGGAAGTATTAAGTAATCTGAGATGTTGAACAGATTATAAGGTAAATAAAATGGAAACTGGATAGTTATATCTGAAGATATCACTAAAAATTTCCAATAATTTTTTAGCTGGTAAGTTTTCTGACTCAAACCGAGAAAATTACATTTGCTAATTCTCATATTTTCATGTTCAAAACAGAAAGAAGAAAAATCTTATTTCTTTACCAGGTACAGCAAACAGTTTAATTGCAAAGGAAATTTTTTTGGTAAGATTTGATATTGCTAAAATCTACTCAGAAACTGACCAGGTGCAGTCAAGCAGAGTATGGAAATGGTAAGACCATCTGAACCAATTACATTTCACAGAAATTACAACCACTAATATAATTTTGTGCATTGGAACCGGTTTGCTTATATAACTTATGCTTACTGTTGAGGTCTGCATTTCAATAAAGCAAATGTGCAAATGGCATGGTTCCTGTTAGAATAGAGTCTTCCATCAAGTTAAATAGCTGCACAACACGCTAAAATCCAGATAGCTATCATTCAACATCATTTTTGCATCTGTCTAAATTTTTGTTGCAGTAAACAAGATTAAAAGGGTAAGAGGTTCAGAAATAAACAGCCTTTCTTGGTTTTATTCCATTTGCTGGCCTTTCCAAGACAATGTCTACAATAAACATCATAATTAATCATCATCATCATCCTTACAGTTTAAAAACCCTGACTAAACCCAGAAATATTATAGAAATAGAACTATACTATAATGTGGCCTTCTCTGAGAACAGCATGTATAGACAACACAATCTTTCTGCAATTTTGATGACTTTTTAAATTAAAAGATCCCTTATTGCCATACTTCCATTCTTTTTTTTTTTCAAGAAATCCAGATGAACACTCACAAAATAGTGGAGAACTACAATTGGTGTCAAAACAGTAACAGACATTTGTTATTAATAAATGCAACAGGATTCAATGTTTAATCACCATCATTCCACCCATTTTGCTGTGCCTGTTGGCCCAGCCCTTTGCCAAAATTGAGCATGTCATTTTTGCTAAGATACTTCTGGCAAACTCCTCATTCTTTCAGCAACGTCTCAAAACAAAATCTTTTCATGAGCTCCCTGATTAGCTGCCATGCCACCATTTCAGACAAGGTGGTGCCTTGGGGACCTGGCAGAGGAGAGAAAATAGAAATTCAAAATACTAGTTTAGCATTAGTAATCTTTTTTGCAGCTCTAGTGGTCTGAATAGAAGTAAACTGGAAGGTATTGGGTATCAAAGGATGGCTAGATTTGCCATTTTGTAATGATATAAAACTCCTCTAAGCTGTAATAGCAATTTTTGCCCAGCACACTACTTTAAGGGTGTAATTTAGCAACAAGCTCTTTGTTGTTTGGGCTTGAACTCTTTTGTGGTCTGTTCCATGAGAGCACACTGTTTTAACTTCAAAAAACCTGGAGTATGTGTCTCAGTTTTAAGTGCTGCTGCAGTTTGAGATCATTAGCATAGATTTTTTCAACACACTCAAAAAAAATATATAAAGAAATCCCAGCATCTAGAAATGGAGAAGATTTTTACCTCAGGTATCCTGATATCAGACAAATCTTTGTAATTACTGTAAATTAAGCCCATTTTAAATATTAGAAAATAGAGTTCTATTATATTAGTAAGAAAGCTTTTCTATCGCTTCACTAAAAATCTTCCCTCATTAATGAACGATAATGCAGGAAGAAAAGCATACTTTTCACAATTTGAGCTCCAGCTTGCTCCTTTGTTTCTCAGGGAAATTTATCCAGCACAGAAAGACATGTACTGACTTAACAGTTTCCTAATTTCCTAATTCCTAAACATTTCATTAACCTTTCTAAAGGGAGCAGTTTCTCCTGAGAGAGAAGGCATGTTTCAGATAAAAGATAAAAGGACAGAGAGAGTCCATGATCGAAGAAAGAGTTTTCATATTAAAGACTAGTTGGCAGGTATCCATAACATGAAAACCCAAGAAATACAGAAGTAATTAAATACCAAAACCTCAGCCTTCTTGCTGGCATTCCAATTGTAGCCAAACTCCACTAGGCAAATCGCTGGCTGGAAGTCACTTTTTATTTTCAGATAAAAGCTTGCTATGTCTAATGTACAGTTGTACTTTTCACATATCTATTCCCTCTAAAGGTAACAATTTTCTCAAAGCAGGGGAACATTCATGTGTAGAGGAGTCCTTTAGTAGCTGACTTCAGTCAGCTGTGGCCCAGATTTCCCCCATATTAAAAGGGTGCTGGGTCACCACTTTGGACTAACAAAGAATTGCACTCTATGGAACGATTGGCTCTTTATGCTGAATTCTTTCCCTGCTGAAGCCTGACTTCAAGACATACTCCTTCTGCACATCTGCCTTCTAAATGCCTCTGTTTACATGATTCTATTTTTTTTTCCTTTTAACAGTTTTGTCTTCACCAGGGCCTTGTTCTTTACTTATTTCTGAAGTTACCAAATGGCAGCATTGACTAGAGTAAGAAAAGTGAATGCAAGGCCTGCACAAGACTATTTGCTAACTGAAAAAATGGCAAACAATATGTTTCCAAAAATCTTACAGATATCAGAATCTCAAAACTCTTCATGCAATAAATGTACATGAAATAATTTCTGACATGAGCATGATTTCTCTTCCATAATCCTCTCAGAACTGAGAGCAGGGATTTATGTCACCTTTATGTTCCCCAGTCTGGCCTTTTCCAGGATAAAATATATGACTTTACAGTGCAAAATACTAAGACCATTTTTTGGTTGTTTGTTTTTGGCTTTTTGGGGTTTTTTATTCATTTTTCTACATGCTTCATTCACTTACGTTTTATTTTATATTAGGAAATAAGAGATTCTGACCACTGCATTTCATACATGTGTGAGACTCCACCTACTTGCAAGAGAGAGATCTGGCAGCAATAAAAGAGTACAGTGAATAATGGCAGTGGGTGTATCTGGTGCATGAGCATAGAAATGTAGTCAGCTTTTTGTGCCATGGGTAGCCATCCTCAGTACCCTAAATTTTTGGGTAGCTTTACTTGTTTGTCTCCCTCAATTAATAGTCAAGGGAGACATGAAATTATGCCTTAGGAAGCAAAGGATAGTGGATAGGCAGGAAATAATACAGCTTTAAGACATTTGAATGTGAGGGAAAGGCACTTGAAATAAGTGCAATGAAGGACACCTACACTGGAGTTTCAAAGAGCTGACAGCACTGTCCAGGCTATTTGCAGATCATTATATAAGCTTCATTTTCAACACCCTGGATGGTCTGAGGTAAGTGAAAGACATTTAAAATCAAAATTAAAGCTAAAAACACTGAATCGGAGAAACAAAAGAAATCCTATAAGCAAAGGTTATTACTTTAGAAACTATTTCTGTCCACTGCCCTTCCTATTTTCTTGCTAATCTGCACTGGAGCCTGAGCGGTGAAATATTCAGAAGTGCCCAGCCCCACTGAAATCCAATTTCTTTTTCTATTTTTAAAATTAAAGGTCTTGAGTCAAACCATGATGTATTATGCAATGAATCTGTAACAGGAAGAGCTGTATAACATTGCCAGCTAGTGGTCACTTGACTTCAGAGCACAATAACTCAATTCTAGCACAGTTTAAATATTTTTGAAATGTAATAAAACCTTTTATAGTTGTAGCTTAAGGAGATGACAAATAAATTGCAAACATATTTCAGTACCTTAGCCATCAGAACGTAAAATTCTGCATGAAGGTAACATTTAGTTCATGAATATGCCAGTCCTTTCTTTGTATTTAGTTTTCCAGTTGAAAATTACATGAAAATTTTAAGTTTATACCAGCACTGATTCCAATGGTGCAGGAAACTATATCATATTTTCATTAATGTTATTTAACTTTACTATGTCATCTCTGAGCTGTATCTTCTAACACCTGGATAATAAAATGGTTTTGGGGTTTTTTTTACAATTGTTACTGCTGAAGACTGTTTATTCATTAGAAGTGAACTCTTACAAAGGCACATACATCAGTAAAACAAACATGTAATGGATACGAAAGAGACTAAGAAATTCAGAAACGTGCATTTATAACAGCGTGCATTTATAATAATTACACTTAAAATATTAATGATGCATCTTTATGAATTCTCTCTGTAATCTGAGGTTCAGATTCAAACAAGGTGTTTTTATGAAGATGTAAAGGTACATGAACACCAAGTAATGCATAATACACAGTAAGAGAGAAAAGGAGGAGAGAAAGAACAGATCCTAACATAAATGTTATGTCCTGCAAAAACATATACGCTTAAATGCTTCTATAGATAGCTTCACTAGCTACAGTACATTTGCAAAAATTAAGTCAGTTGGCATTTATGTGTCAGTATGTAAAGGTCATAGAGCAGAATATACATTCTGGAAGCTGACATTTCCTTCAGACTAACATAAGAAAAAATGGAAATTTTAGGGAATTATAAAAGAAATTAAAGGCAAGCCTGTGATGGTGTAAACAGTTATCACCAAAGAGTTCTTATTAAGTCATTGTTGGTCTTAATATGTTAAAGGTTTTATCTACGTCATCATTTGCAGCCAGTTTGAAAATTGCACTTTTCCCACTTGCATCAGAATTGGGAGCAAGCATCCCCTTGCAACAATTCTGTGTTAATTCATCCTGCCCTGCAGACAGTTGTGTTGTGCAGATTTCATTTCAGAGCTGGCTGTGGTTATGGGGCCCACACAGTTCAGAATGAGAACACACCATATTCAGAACGAGAACACACTACTGGCAGTGTGCACCAGCAGGATCAATCTCGTTTTGCCTGTAAAGGATTGGGCAAACATATTCTAAAATCAATCTATTTAAGGTCCTTCCAGCCTCAGAACATCATTCTGCAAAGATTTGCCCATTTAATTTTATTCTGACTTCAGCAGGACTAGTCATGGATAAGTACAAGCATAGGAGGCAGCTTTGCAAATGACTCTGAGAGTCAGGATAATTCTGAGGTGTGACCTGGGATACTGAGTCTGAGGGCCAAGTCCTCAGCTGTCTGAAAAATTGCACTGCCATTAAAATTCATGTGAGGACTATCCCTAGAGGAACAGACCTGCCAACAAAGGCAGAGAGCTACCAAAGATGCCTTACTCAAAACCCTTAAAAATTATCCACTACTTACAATGGAAGACCTAATTTAGAAGATGTTTTTAAAAAGAGGAGAGGGTAAATTTCACCTTTTAATCTGAAAGAGGGGTTTAAAAAGGCAAAAGAAAATTTGTTCCCTTTAGGCTAAATCCACACCAACTATTTCAGAGCAGTTTTGAAGCCCTTCCCTTAACTCTCTCTGCTAAGTAGTTTGCTTACACAGGATGGTTTTCCTGTACACTGGACAAATGCCTTGGGCATTGCAGTTAGTCTCTCTTTCACAACAAAGTCTATCAGCCTTTAAACATTTTGTCTTTAGATATCTCCAAACTACCTGTGCGGTGGAGATTTTTAGCATAGGGGATCAAGCTAGGCATAACTCAGAATAAATGCCCTGAACAATAAGTGTAAACAAAACCAGAAGTCCAGAACAAGCTTCCAAATATCAATTCCTTTCTGATGTACCATATGATCACCTAATGAAGCTATAAAGATAGATATTGGATAAACAAAGCCAAGCTCTTGTTATATTGTTAGTCACAATTAACAGAACGTAGGTCTTCAAACACACAGGCATCATTTGTTAACAAATTATTTAATCAGCATCAGGAGTGCCAGGTACTGCACATCCCAAGTTCCTGACTGCACAAGCAGACTTCCTGTCCAAGCATTGAAGTTAATAACTCTAGATGGGCTGTAGTCATCCCCACAAGGGTAGAGGGATTACTTAGACTTTCCTAGCCATCACAGTGCACTGCAGAGCTCATCTCATTCAAATCCTTAGATTCTCCTTCAATACTTGCAAAAGTACCAACCTTCTGGGAAATGCCTATTTCCACATTACATTTCAGGCTCTGGTATCAGTGACTGACACATATCATCCTCCATGCAAAGGATGCTCTGCAGCTCCAACTTACCATGAGTCAGACTTGGCAGCCTTGGTCTTGCTATGATCTAGCTCTATAGGTCATGGTTTCTTCCTCCATTTCCAGTGCAAGGTAGTTTATATTTTTTTTTTCTTGCTAAAAAGGTATTGGCAGCACTTTTCCGACTAGCTTGATAGTTACTAACTTGTGCAGCTACAAGCAGCTTGTGTAAGAGGGCTTCCAGGCTGACAGTCTTACAGTTCCTATGCTGTCCATGACTGCAGAAGCACATTTGTCACCTCTTGGATCATTCCATGCTGTGCCACCACTGGCCAATTTTTACAATGTTTTATATAATCCTCTCCACAGCCTTCAGTTCTCTACAGTACAAAAACTTTGACCAGCCAAAGGCTCATTGATCTCTACTTCTACTTTTCACACTCTGTCCCACATAAATGACTACCTGATCAGGTACTCATTCTTGTCCTTACAGAAATTGCTACCATCAATGCACATACATATGCTTTTTTTTTTTAAATATACTTAGAGCTTTTGCTTATGTATGCTTCACTTTTGTACAGGAAGCAGCATTCCTAAATTTTCTGTAATGCAGTTGCACAGCTAGAGCATCTTCCTGAGATAAGGGCACTAAAACCAAACTGTTTCAGAGCTAGCATTGCCAGCAATGCAAGAAATGATCCTCTGACAGACTTCCTTCTTGGTAGCACCAATTGCCTCTGACAACACAAAGCAAAGTGCTCTCCAGTCATCATCCACTCTACTAAAATGTTAACAGTCATAGCAAGGCTTTTAACTCACTCCTATATTTGTGGGAAGTTAGTGTAGCAAAACACAATGCAAGATGTTACAGAAGAGGGAGGTGATTTCATTAAACAAAATTATCTTTAATACACTGTGCATGCAGTTGCATTCTGCGAAGTACCAAGGTACGGTTTCTCTTTTTCTTTTACAGGCTGGGGATGAGCAGATGGAGAGCAGCCCTGGGGAGAAGGATTTGGGGCTGCTGGTGGGTGAGAGGCTGGACATGAGCCAGCCATGGGCACTCCCAGCCCAGAAAGCCAAACGTGTCCTGGGCTGCATCCAAAGCAGCGTGGGCAGCAGGGGAGGGAGGGGATTCTGCCCCTCTGCTCTGCTCTGGTGAGAGCCCACCTGGAACCCTGCAGCCAGCTCTGGGGTTCCAGCACAGGGAGGACATGGTACTTTAGGGTGAGTCGAGAGGAGGCCACCAAGTTGATCAGAGGGCTGGAGCACCTCTCCTATGAGTAAAGACTGAGAGAATTGGGGTTGTTCGATCTGGAGAGAAGACTTCAAGGTAACCCACTTGCAGCCTTTCAGTACCTGAAGGAAGCCTTAAAAGGAAGATGGAAAGGGACTATTTACAGGGGAATGCAGTGACAGGACAAGGGGGAATGGCTTCAAACTGAAAGCAGGTTTAGAATAGACACTAGGAAGAAATTCTAGGGGAGTGGTGAGCACTGGAACGGGTTGTCCACAAAAGATGTGGATGCCCCATCCTTGGAAGTGTTCAAGGCCAGGTTGGATAAAGCTCTGGGCAACCTGACTCAGTGAAAGTGTCCCTGCCCATGGTAGGCAGGTTGAAACTAGATGATCTTTAATGTCCCACTCAAGCCATTCCATGATTCTACAGTTCTATGACGCCTAAGCAGCCTGGCCAGAATCACTTGGGCTCACCATGGAGGATGAACACAGCTGTCTACACAACTCTCGCACATCTTGATTTCTTTTGGATTGACTCCTGCACACTGACTGGGGCATGTGCTAAACATAATCCTTTAATGTGGACAGTGCTGGAGCAAATACCCAAGACTTGTGGTTCTTTTCATTTCCTCTATGAACATTTTATGGCTCCAGATCTCTCAATTTGACAGCATTAATATAGCAAGTTTTCCTTTCTTGCTATCTGGGTTGGGTTTGTACGGCCTGATTTTTTGGTAGCGGGGGGGCCACAGAGGTGGCTTCTTTGAGAAGCTGGTGGAATGTCCAACAGAGCCAGTCCCTGGTGGCTCCAAAGATGGGCGTGTTCTTGGCCAAGGCTGAGCCAATTATAAATGGTAGTAAGGCCTCTGTGATAACATATTTAAGAAGAATTCAAAACAAAAGTGGTGGCACATTTTTAATTCCAGTCAAAGAAGAGCAGAGAGAGAACATGTGAGAGGAACAACTCTACAAACACTGAGGTCAGTGCAGAAGAAGGGGCAGGAGCTTCTCCAGGCATGGAGCTGAGATTCCCCTGCTGCCCCTGGCGCAGCCCCTGGTCAAGCAGCTGTGCCCCTGCAGCCCACGGAGGTCCATGGGGATGCTGAGATCCACTCACAGCCTGAAGAGGAGCTCCACAGCAGAGGAGAGGGATGCCTGAAAGGAGGCTGTGGCTCTGTGAGAGATCTGTGGAGTCTCCTGGAAGGACTGCACCCCGTGGAAGAATGACCCATGCTGCAGCAGTTTTGGAAGGACTGTGTGTCACTGGGAGGGACTCACTTTGCAGCAGACCACAGGGAGCTGCTGCTCTTGAGAGGGACTCACATCGGAAGTTCGTGGAGAACTGTCTCCCCTGGGAGGGACCCCACGGTGCAGCTGGGGAATGACTCCTCCTCCCACTGAGCAGCAGGACAAACCATGGCTGATGAATTTGCCATAATCCCCATTCCCTGTCCTCTTGCACCACTGGGGTACAAGGTAGAGCTTGGGAAGAAGGAAGCAGTGGGGGAAGGTGTTTTCAAGAGCTTTTTTTACTTCTCATTATCCTGCTCTAATTGCATTAGTAATAAATTCACTTTATGTCTCTAATTTGAGCTTGTTTTGCCCTGATGATATTTGATGAGTGATTTCTCCTCATCCTTATGGCAGTTCATGAACCCTTTGTTACATTTCTCTCCCCTGTCCAGCAGCAGAGGGGAGTGAGCAAGCAACTTTTGTGGGTGCCTGGCATCCAGTCAGTGTCAACTCATGACACTATCAAGGAATATGAATAAAAAACTATATTCAGCATTCTGTAGCAATTAAGACGTACCATACACTTGCTTGGCTGTTTCTAAGGCTTTAATACATTCATCCGTTAACACTTCAGTTACACCAGTCTTAATATTTTTGGTGTAAACATCTATACATTCTCTAAGTTAAATATCTTTGTTTCCATTTCTTTTTCAATAATTTAGCCATCTAACCTCACAGAGGCATGATTCCTCTTGTGTCTGACTACTTTCAATTGCAATTTTATTTAACACAACAGCTGACTCTTGCCAAAGGTGTTCTGGTAATTACCACATTTCATTATGAAACAGGAGTATGTTCTACTTGCCATCACCTGTTTCAGCAAACACATTTCTACTGCACAGAGGGTGAGCATTTTTGGAAATTATTTAATTAATTTTTTTTTCAGGTTAATGAAACCCAGGTTAATCTGTACACAAACGGAAGACAACTGTTGAAGCGTACTAAATTTTTGCAAGACTTGAACAACAAAGACTATAAAGATTGTGCATTAATAGGTGAGGATTTTTAGTCTATCCACAGGATGCATTAATGAAACTGATCTCGGATTTCACAACTGGCACTTTCAAAGAGACAACAAGGACTTTTCACTTCCTCAGTATGCCTGTCCTGGGGGTTGTCTTATTTAGCATCAGAACCACAGTTTGCTTCCCGTTGGTAAAGCTTTTTGTGGTCCTTCGAGTTTAAGGGTGATGCCAGATATATTTTTATCAGATAGTTCAGTATCTTTTTGATATAACACTGGTGTTGTAATGTCTAAAAGAGCTGACAAGGTCTCGGACTAACATCGAAGAAGCATGTATGATGTTTTACCCAAGTATTTGAAGCTCAGTGCCTTAAGGCACTTTCTAACTCAAATACTACTTTGGGGTTTGTGGATGGATGTACTACTTCCTCAGCTAAGATTTTCTTCTATGACTAATTTCTCTTAGGAATAAAGTGGTACTATCTTTTTACAATGACACCCGCACCTTACAGTACTCTTGAGACCATGATGTGAAAGCAGAAGCTGTGGAAACAAAAGCCAATATTTTCTGGTATTTTTTGCTGGTAACAGTAGGCTTTCTAGACACCTGCAACTAGCAGTGACAGACACTTTGAGTCCCTCCTGCCAATGGGAGTATCACCACAACCTTGGGCAGTAAAGAAACAATGCAGTCAAGTCTTACATGTTCAGCACATTCAATGCTCTAAATAGGACTGCTGTGTCAGCCTTTCCTTAGACTTTTGGGTCTTTTTTTATGCAAGACAAAACCTATACAAGACAGCATCAAACTAACATTCCCTTTATAACAAGCACTCCAATTAAAGCATGGGTATTTGCTGCTAAACGCTGTCATGTACCAACTGCTACGAGCCTCAAAAGTTGCATGGGCAGAGAAGAATTGTCATCTAAGGGCGAAAATAATATTACATCATGAACAAATAAATAAAAGACATTTTTGAAGCACTGTAGTTATGAAATTGTATCCTACTGGAATCAGTTGCAATAAGGACACCTGAGACTTGTGACAGTTGGAGCCTTCCATCTTAAAGAACCAGTTATCTAAAGGTGTAAGTTTTCCTCTGCTTCCTGTAAGTTTGTGGCACATGGAGTATGAGAGGAAAATGGATATGTGAGATGGGGTTGAATTCTCTTCTTTGAAGGCCATTTCTTAGTTTTCAGAGATCAAGTTTGCTATGCAGATTTTCTTACTAGCTTTTGATTCATAGGTTTAAATTCAAAAATCTACATATATTTCAGATATAACCTTCACCAAAATCATTGATCAATGTCATGCCAAAAATATTTCCATTCAAAGCTAGGTCTGCAAGGAAAACGCCTTTTATCAAAATGATATTAACAAAACTTTCTGCAACCAATGTTAATCTTTCACATAGCTTTATACAGATAAACCTTGCTCACCTCATGAGGTTTTTTATCAGTTTTGAAAATTCAGTTGGTTAGAAAGTCATGCTGCCTTCTTTCCTTCTCTTTCTTCAGTAATACCACACTGTCTCAAATGCACTTTCAATACACTTAATTACCCTATCTGCACTCTGCTCTAGGTAGCTTGGCATTTCTGGTAATCATGCAAGAAATACGATAAGATAAGCCAAAACTCTTAGGTTGAATCTGGAGCCTTTGCAATTAGGGAAAAATTTTAAAGAGAATTTTAAAAACTTACCTCTAAAGGTACATATCTTCACTGTTCCATTTTTATTGTTCTTTCTCCAAATATGACTACATTTAACACTGAATAAAACCAAATAAATTCAAATATATTTACCATGGGCTCCTTCCATAAACTTAGAGATAAGCTTTTGCTTTTGTGTATTTCATAATAAAATAAAAGACCTCAACCAACTGCTTGAGGCAACTGTGCAAAACTTTTTAATATGATTGCTACATGGTAGCTTGATGTATCTTTCCCCCTAGAGATGGAAGAAATAGGGCAAATGAGTTGTTTTTACTACCTTCAGTTATTACCTGGAGTCATGAGTTGTTTTTCCTTTTGACAGACGCTGTAATGTCAAGGTGGAACCAGCCCACCCTTGGCGAGGCTCTATCCTAGGAAAGTGTTTTGCTCATAATAGGCTGCCTGACAGTCTGACCTTTATCACATTTTTCTTTCCTGTCACCTTCAGGAAGGGCAGCTGTGGTGCTCTTGATGTATTTCATACACAGACGAATAATTTCAGGATTATTCTAAAACACTAAAAATTAAGTTCGTCTCTTGATCTTGCAACATCTTCTGATTTTTGCGATTTGTACTAAAAATAAAAAGAAAAAATCTGAATTTATTTTTGATTACTTGGTTCCAGGATCATTAAGAGCTTCTAGTGCTCTGTATTTCCCAAGGTGCTTTCCCAAACATGCCTTCATGTCTGAAAAATGAAAGCTAACTCATTGGCAGGAAGAGCCTACTTCTTGAGGAAAAATGGAAATCTATTGTCCAAGAAGATTAAATCCTTAACCACTCAGTTAAAGTCACAAATTATCAGGTCTGCAAAGAGCTTTTTCCTCTAAGGACTGCACAGAGGCCTGCAACATGTCTCTGAGGTCAAAATGTGTGCCTGACAAGGATATGCAGAATGCAATTTGCTTTAGGTGGCACAGTCTAGTGAATATTTATATTTCTCAATATTCTTTTTCAGTTTTATTTTTCTTTCAGTGTTAAAAAAATATATAATGTACACCTTTTGAATGTATCTTTAAATATTGTACTTAAAATATGCTACTATTCTTCTTAAATACATGCTTTGAATTTTCTGGAACCACTAAATGCACTGAATTAACACTCCCAACACATTTAAGCATGAGCACAAGGCATACTAGGACTAAGTAGCTAGGCAAGTTTGATGTTTCAGCTATTTATAAGCCAGTTACAGATGATGCCAATGATGAAAAAATACATTTTTTTTATTATGCAGGCATAAAGAAGCAAGACAGCAAGAAACAGCTGCTTTTGGAAGGATGGAAGGATGCTTAGACCTGCATGTTTATCTTTTTTCTTCAGTGCTTAACACTTCAGTCTGTTACTAAAACAATTTTGTCATGTTTTGGTTTTTTCCCCTTCACTGCTCTCCAGAGGATGTTTGAACCACTGCACTGAGAAACGGCATTAAGTTCTCAGAAGTGGTACCTGCATATGATAAAGCAGACACCCCCACACAGGATTAAGTTTCTCTTACTTACAGAGAACTCATCAGGACCTTCAGAAAAGACTGCAGTAAAACACTATACTTCGACTTGCTTCAAAGTGTAAAATACGCTTAAAAATGCTCTTCATTGAAACTGGGAGGAGGAGAAGGGAAAAAAATAACTGCCTATAAAATTTCCTTTAAAACAGATTTTCTGGACAAAAAAATACAACCACTGCAAAGTTTTCAAGATAAACACTTTTCACATGTGTAGAAAAGTAATTTGTCATGAATGATGTTGCCTACCTGTTATTCACCAACAGTTTTTCTTGTGTCATCATCAAATAAGATCCTGCTGAGCAGATTTTTGCCTACATTCAGATGAGCAGAGCTAGCAGCACAGTTTTCTTTACAGCCTGTTTCTTACACAATTATATTGACACATAAGCATTAAGGTATACATCAGGCATCAGTTAAGGGACACTTCAGATACAAGCAATTTTCTGAAATCCATAAGCCTAAGTTCTCACTGGGGTATGCAATCAGAAGTGGCCATTTTTTCATGTCAACAGAAAAAAGGACTATAAAAAATATTGACTTCCAAACTGCTAGCATGTAATGCAGTCAATTGCACTTAAATCACGCAGCTCTGTACTTCTCGGAGATTCAGCTGGTGATGCAGCATTTACTTTCAAATTAAGGAAGGATTTTAACACATTTGCTTTAAGGTGCTAGTGCTGAAAATACAATATATAAAGGCACTTCTACAGCAACAGAAAACAGACTGCAAGGGCAGCAGAGTTGCAATACTAGGCCTGGGACTATATCCTGAACCATGCCCAACATCTTCCATTGTCTTACTGCAGTGTTCTTTCAGAAAACAGAGCAAGACTACTCTTTTTAGACAACGGGAGAAGACTAACAGCACCTTCTTTTCTGTACGACTTGTTCAAGAGAAATTGTCCAGGAAATAAAAAACTGGTTTAATTTAGTTCTTTACACATGCTGGATTCAAGATTTTACTCTTAGATCAATCTCACCACTAAATGGGTTCTGAAATAGAACGCATGAGACAGCATGCTACCAAACAGAGGACTAGAAGTCATGCTCATAAAAAATAGGCTATTCTGCTGATCTACTCATCCTGGTTCACCAGCTTTTTCAGGTTGACCAGGAAGTGTCTCAGCTTAGCCAACTCCTGTGAGTGAAAGCTTTTGGACTACAACAGAAAAGTACAACCAAAATTTTTAAACAGCTTTTAAAATCAAATTCTCTTCTTTTTAAGAGACATAATGATGCTAGTATATATATAACAGATTTCTTAACATGCATGTTAAAACAATCTAAGTAATAAGTTCATTTATCACAGGTTTTATTATTATCTTCTAGTATATAATAATCAAAGTACAGTAGCATCCTATTTTCACAATAAATGCATGTACAAAACAGAGCAAAATCTCTGAGGACAGAGGAAAATGAAAGAAGTTTCCCAAGTATAGGTTTTTGGGGTTTTTTTGGTGTGGGTTTTTGTTTTTTTTTT
>VYZP01072633.1:0-19808 GCA_013400635.1 Hypocryptadius cinnamomeus | reverse complement strand
GAGTCAAGATTCATGTCTCTTCCCATGTCCTGGCACCCCAGGCTCCCTCGAACACTGCAACAGGTTCTTCTGCTGGCACAGATGTTCCCAAAGAAGGTCTCCTCAGAACTCCCATTTACTTGAAGATGCCACTGCTCACTGCAAGGTCTAAATAGTCTTTAAAGGTCCTTTCCAACGTTAATATTTCTATGATTCTCTGATTTTAAGAGCTATTTGGTCTATCTGGTTAACCAAGTATGAGGTCATTATGCTTAGCTCTAAGCAAGAACCTCCCCAGCTCACAACTTCCTTCTTAGTTTTCCTTCTCTGTGTCTTCTCCAGGACTGTGAGGAACAAATTAAAATATCAGGTGGAACACCTCAGACACAATGTCTTCACGATGGTTTTATTGCTTGTTTTCAGCAGTGTCAACCACAGAGAAGAACCCCCTCTGAAGCAAGGAGGCGAACCAAATACAAAGGAAAAAAAAAAAAAGAGAAAAAAAAAATTAGCCATTTCATTGCATATGTACAGAGTCAGACCAAAAATAAATAACATCAGGCAAAAGGCCATGGAACAAGGCAGAGATTTCACCTGTGCTGAGCAAGCAGGCCTGTTCTTGCTGGCATGGAGGATACATCACAAGCACCTGGTACAGAGAAGCCCACAGAGACAGAGATTCTCTGCTCACAGCCAGTGCCCATCACCCTCTGCTGCCAAAGCCTATTTACAGGAGGGCAGAGCAGAGGTGTTTACAGCTGGAGTGAGAAGGGTCAGTTGGCACCAGCTGCTGACCCACAGCTTGAGGTGTTTGAAACAGGCTCTGAAAAATGCACTTTTGAGTTCAAAACTGCCTTTTTGAACTCGATTTATTATCATCACCATCTGAGTATCAAAACTGTGGTGTTTATTATTTTTCTTTTTAAATGTGCTCTTCAGATTTCCTCTATGTACAAATGTACAATATCCACAAAACTTGGGTATAAAACACTGGTGCTCTGCTGCTGCCAATGTGTGTGTCCTCAGGGTCTGGGCCTCAGAACACAAGTGGGCATTATTTTCCTTACAGACCTGTAGCCTCCAGTCCCAAATGTTTGTTTTCTCCCCTGTGATTTCACAGCATTCTAGAAATAACCAGAATTTCAAACCCAGGGCTCTTCAGGATATAGGACAACATCATGCAAGTTAGGACATTCAGGAAGAGGTGGAAAAGATGATCTGTGCTCCCAAGAAACTCCTGATTAAAAGCCATGTTTTCATCTGCACAGGTCTCCAGGGCAAGTAACTGTAATTGTACCTCATCAGACTGAAAGGCAAATATTGGGTTTGGAGAGGGCATGTAAAGCTGACTGACTGAAAGGAAATGGATTGAAATCCACATTTTGGGACATCTGACTCCACCTGCCAGTCTGGGACTTGAATCTTTTCCTTTTTACAGCAGTTTAGTGCCTGAATGATGCCAGCAGAGTCCTTCTGGATGGATGTGGGTGTGTGTTAGCCCCTGCTCTTTGAGGTTCATCTCCAGTGAAGCAGCTCTGTGGTGCTGGCCCCATCAGCACCGGGGTGGGAAAAGTGCAAATTTGCATTGTGAGCCAGGGAATTCAGGATTGCAATCCCTGTCCCCAGGAGTTTGGCACATTGATGGCTGCAGAGATGCCATGGGGGAAAGCACAAGGCTGGGAGGGGGCCTGGGCTGTGCCAAACACCCAGTGGAACACAGCAGGAGGAATGTTTTATGTGGGCTTTCCTGTTACAGCTGCATTCACCTGCCAGAGAAGGGACATTGCTTCTGCTCCACCTGTGTTTCCACAGGCCATTCATCAAACCAAGATGCACCTGTGTGGTCAGAGTAACATAATCTTCATGGAGACACACATTGGCACTTCCCAGTTTGAGAGATTCCCTTTAAGTCTGAAATTATTTTGTATTTTCTTTCCCTATATTTCCTTTCCCCTTGTTTAAACCCTGGGGTGAAGCTGGAAGGAATGGAGACAAAAAAATCCCCCCAAACCCCTTTAATCCTTGCCATGGAGCCAAGTGGTGTTCATTCACTCCTGAGCTTTCTTTGGAACTTCATTTTGCTTTTGAAAAGCTAACAGCAATCTTTCATTAATCAGCAGGTGCATTTCTCTCTGAAAGCATTTCCATCAGATTGGAGCAGAGGTTTGGGTTTAATCCCTCTGCCCTGTGGCACAGACATGACCCTCATTGCTTTTGAGATGAATGGGAACCCAGTGGGATATAGATAAAGAAGGAAATCTGATGATTAGTTCATGTACAAAATATCTTTTCTCCAGCAACACGTTCCTGGAGAAAAACATAACTTTTTTCCTAGCAAAAAACCCCAAACAAACCAAAAATAAAACAAAATGCTCTTTCATCTTCTGGCCTTTCCCCCTTTTCATTCCACAACTGCAGTAATGCTGCTGCTCCTGCATACATAACTCTGATTTTAAAAACTTGTTTGATTTTAATGCCCCTAAAATTCTGCAACAGAATTTATTTCCTAAACCCTAAACAGGGTCATATTCTCATTTGTTACAGTTTGTGAGAGGGTCACAAAGCAACACAGGTCCCAGCTGAACAGAAATATCCAGAGTCTAATGTTAGCATTGAACCTGCTACCTCTAGACCTTGACAATAATTTATTGTTTATATTTTAATTGTTCTATACTTATTAATAATTTTAAATAATTCAATTACTGAAGCATAGAACAGGGGGGCTTACTCTATCCCTGATGTAAAAAGGGAGTAAGCAGCTCCAGAATGAAGAAAAAGGAATTATTTTGAAGGCAAATTCCAGTTTAAAGCTGGTGTAATTCAGGAGTCACTGCAGTGAACTGACTGGTGCAAGCAGGATCAGAATTTGGCTTTATTTCTATAAAGAGTTTTGGAGCCCAAATTCATGATCCTCAAACACATCTGTGCCTTTTAACAGAGGCAGAAGAAGCTTTCACAGAATTCCCAGAATGGCCAGGTTGGAAGAGACCTTCAAGACCATTGAGTCCAACCCAGCCCCAACACCTCAACTCAACCCTGGCACCCAGTGCCACATCCAGGCTTTGTTAAACACACCCAGGGATGGTGACTGCATCACCTCCCCGGGCAGCCATTCCAGAACTTTATCACTCTTCTGGAAAAACTTTTTCCTGCTATCCAACCTGTATTTCCCTTGGTGCAGCTGCAGGCTGTGTGCTCTGGTTGTGTCAGTGCTGCTGGAGAAAGAGCCCAGCCCCAGCTGAACACAGGCACCTTTCAGGAGCTGTGCAGAGTGATGAGGGCACCCCTGAGTCTCCTTTTCTCCTGTAATACCTTTTAGGAGGCACACCTCTGGTCTTTGATGCAGCAAATGGATGCAGTTGCCCTGCTGGGGTCAGTTCTGGGGTCAGGCTGGAGCTGGGGGAGCAGCAAAAGTGCTGAGCTCTGTTCTGTGCTCTGTGTGGGGCCAGGACACAGGACCAGGTCATGGGGCCAGGATATGGGGCCAGGACAGCTCGCTCCACGTTGTCATCTGCAGTGAAGTCCTTGAATTCCATTTTATTGATGAGCTGGATGAAAAACAGAGTAGACCAGGCCAAGTTATGGAGCCAAATTCCTGCACTCAGCCAGTCAAAGAGGGCCCAATCCCAATGTCATCATTCACTTGATTGCTCATGTCCCCAAGTGAGAAGATTTCACTCTTTATAAAGTGATTTCACCCCCAGCTCCTCTGTTTTCCTGGAACACAGGGCCAAGGCAGCTGGGCTGGCAGCTCTGCATTGCTGACATTGCCATGCCTGTCACAGCAGGTCCATTCATCACGTTCATTTCATCCCTCAAACACCCTTGGCTGCAGAAAGGAGGTGTGGCTGGATGTTCAGTAATGAAATAATTGTGAGTAGGGGGCCTGGGGGCAGCACAGCTGTGTCATGCTGATGTACTCCACACTTTTTGAAGGAGCCCCTCAGCTTAGGGAACATCCCATCTTCAGGTTCCTGTGCAGAGCAGCCTGGTGGGGAATGTGACAGGCTGCAGAGGAGCCTGTGGTGAGGGTAAAGAACCAGCTGGGTTTTTCCCTGTCACATCTCCAAAAGGCAATCCTTTCCTGGCTGTCTTTGGCATGTGGCTGGTGCTGGCAGGGGTTAGAACAGGGCTGGAACACAAGAAAAGCTGCAAACACACAAATTTCCTCCTGCAAATGGAGAGGAAAAGGGAGCACAGGGAGAGGAAAGGGAAGGTGAAGACCAGAGGGAAAATGTTCCACGTGTCTCACAGGATGGCTCACAGGCTTTCCCCCCAGCAAGGCTGCCTGGAACAGATGGGAAGGGATTCCCTCACATCCCACAAAGGAGGCTGCTGGCAATGGTGCTGCACTTCTGCTCTACAGCTCTGTGCTTCAGCTCCTCTGCTGCTTGGCTGGGACCTGAAATTCCAGTTCACACCTCAGTGGGTGCATTCCCAAGGCTGGGCAGTGCTCCTCTGCAGCCCATCAGTTTTGTTGGGTATAAATATTTACCATGAGAGATGAACAGGGGGATTGGCTTCACAGCCTGATGAATCCAATCCTTCCCAGACTGACATTGCTTCAAAACTCTGAACCAGTGAGACAAAGCATTTTACACCAAGTGGAACAACTTGGAAGCTGAGACAGAATTTTCCCTTGCTTCTTCTGGGCTTCCTTGAAGTAAGTCATTCACCTGGAAAAATGCAGGTCAAATCCTTGCTTTGAAGCAGGCACAGCAGAAGAACTGGTGGTACTGGTGGGATTTCTCCAGTATTTCCTGGGTGAGTCCTAATCCAGGTCTGAAAATGCTCAGCAGAGCAACACAAGCACCAAACACAAAGAGAATCACAGAATATCCTGAGTTAGAAGGGACCCACAAGCATCATCGAGTCCAACTCCTGGTCCTGCACAGGACAACCCCAAAAATCACACCAAGTACCTGAGTGCATCATCCAAACTCTTCTTGAACTCTGAGCAGCACCACTTCAAAGGTTCTTGCCTCTGAGAACCTTGTGGATTTCAATGGGATATTGTTTGAGGGGAACAAGGAATAAGGGCTTCAATGTGAGAAAAGTGGGGAAATTTTGAGCATCCTCTTGTTTTCTCTGCATTTTGGGAACCAGGGAGCTGCATTTTGATGATCTTATGGCACGTCAAAGTTGGATCCTCACTGTTGATGTGGTCTCAGTGTAAAGTGGCCATAACAAAGCTGGCTCACACCTGGCCAGCCTGGGGTCACCAGCACTGTAATTCCAGGAATTTTCACATCTTCCTATCCTCTAAGGACCTACAGGCTGGGTAGCCATGGCTACACTGTGACAGGATCTGAGCTGGCTCCCTGCAAACTCAGGACTGCAAGTTTGCCCTTGTGGATCACAGTTCCTCATGGCCCTTTACTGACTCCAGCCCCCCCCGCTGTTCTCGGTCCCACACCTGGAGAAATACTTTGGGAGCATCCAGCTCAGCTGATAAGAGGCTCTGGGAATGGTTATGGCATGGAACACCTCCCTGTCAGGACTCAGAAAGGAGCTGGATCTGCAAGTCTCCTCCTGTGGTTTGTGTGGTTTGTTGGCATCCTTTGCTTGAGGCGAACAACCCCCAACCCCACCAGGCTGCAGGTGCTTCCCTCCAATGAGCTGCATTTAATTGTGGAGAAATAAAGCAGGTAAGTTGAGATCTCTGAGCTCTAGAAGCGGAGCCCACCTCCCTCTCCAGGTGCCTGTGTTGGTGACCCAGACACTCCTTCATGAGGACATGATTTAGTAGGATGGCAGCAGCCCAGTTGCTGAGGGTACACATGAGCTGGGCAGAGATTTCCCACCCTCAGCATAAAACGTTTTCAACCCCACTTGATGCAATTGAGTGGGACACAAATATGAGCATCTGTATCCCTGTATTTTCTGTTTCTGACTGAGTTTGGGACTGTGGGGTTACCTCAAATTAGCAGGACTGGGCTTTAACATTTCTCCTTTGCCTCTCCACCATGAAAACAAGAAGTTAAAACCCCTACTCCCTTGGTTTTAATGGGATCCACGTGCATTCTTCAAGTAGGAATTGCCTCTGTATGGAAACTAACAGGCCTTCAGAAAAGAGGTAAAATGCACAGACACATCTTAAATATCTAACAATGTCTTCATATAGGATGAAAGCTCCCCACAAAAGCTGAAGAAGAAATCCATTTAATAACTCCTTCACTCCTTCCTCCCTCCTGGAGTGCCAGTTGTGTGCTGAGACAACCTTGTTCTGATGAAAGCAATTTCACCTGCTGCTGTGACACTAATTTTTTACATCTGGAGAGTGGCTCCTTATGGCAGCTCTGATTCAATTAAGGATTACAGGGCCCTATATTTCCCTTTCCTGACAGTGTGTGCTAAGCACGTGCAAATGAATTATTATTTCCCCCTGATCCCTTATGATCCTGGGTGCATCCATGCACCGAGATCTATGGGACAGCTTAAAGAGAATGAAAAAAACACAGCCGTGCTCTGCTTTTGGCATCTGGCCCTGTTTTTTTATACATGCAAATTGAGTTTCCTGTTCATGGAACACAACCAAGCAAAACACCATGTCACCAACACAGTGCAGAGAAGGGCATCCTCACGCTGGTCCTTCTCAGTGATCTGCTCTTCCACAGGGTTCCTGGAAAGCTCCTGCTCCCAAGCATGGTGGGGAAATAGCAGAACACACAGGGGCATCCTCCAAGGGGCTCTCCTGGAGCTGCAGCTTCATCTCCACCTGTGTAGAACGTGGGGGCCATGTGCTGGCCTCTCCATTCCTGCTCATGTTCCTCCTGTCCCTTCTTCCTGTGCCCCTAGCACGATGTTTGGTGCTGTATCATCACCTCTTATCCACAGGAATTTTGGCACATTCATATGTTTTTCTTTTTTTTTTTTTTTTTCCTGCTTCCTCCCTCTGTCTCTCCTTTACTGGCTCATATTTAAAAAAAAAGAAAAAAAAAAGTGCAATTTGTCTGTTTTAGAGATGCCAGTTCTGGTAAAGCCACCAAGGACTGAGGCTCTCCTTCCCTTACCCCAGTACTTCATTCTTTATGACACACCAGCATCTCCCAGGCTGTCTTCACGCAACTTGGGCAATTCCTCAGAGCTATCAATCCCTGAGGGTTTGAAACTGAAAAGTGAAAGGCCTGAAAAGAGGAAGAGCAAAAGTGTTTCTCTGCCTCTTGGCTTGTCCGATCTCATCCTGGATGCCAGCGGCTTTTCCAGTTGCGTGTCCTCTGTTGGCTCATGTGGAGCAGGTCATTTCACAGGGGTTTGTCATGGGATCACTGATTCCCAGGGATCCTCGTGTCTCAGTTTTGGATGCTCAGTGCCTGGGGAGCCTCTCACACCAGGGAGAACTCAGCCTGGAAGCCGGAGCAGCGGCGCGTCTTTGGCGAGCACTTGGTCAGCATGGAGATCTGGGTGCTGAAGTTGGTGCCGTTGCTGCCCAGGGAAGGGTGGTGGTACTTCATGTCCGAGCCTAGGAACCGCTCCAGGTGCCACCTCCGCCACTTCCTCTTGAGCTCAGCTTGCACCTGGGCATGGGAAAGAGAAAAGGCAGGACAAGGCATCATTTGATNCCCCAGGTCCCTTTCTGCCTGGGCACTGTCCAGCCACACCATCCCCAGCCTATTCTGACGTGATTATGTGAGCAGCCTTGGGTAACCCACTCACCCCAGGGCCAAGAATTACTTTAGAAAGGCCATAAATTTGGCTTGGCCAGAAATTTTAACTACATAAAGGGCACACTCCAGTCAGTAAATTACTGGAGCAGAAATCCCTGAGCTTCATCAGAAAGAATATTCTTATTGATACAGTCAAGGTGCTAGACTACTTAACTTCAGTGACAACAGTTGGTGAGTATAATTAAGATGGTTTCTTTTTCACTGCCCTGTTTTTGGTTCAAATAGAAATTATTTAACTACAGCTTGTTTGTAAAGCTGTCAATACAGCTGTGCTTTTTTTGGCAGAAGCTGCTTGTTGCTGCTCAGGTTGTTTACAGAAATAACCTGGTCTATGCCGTCCCAATTCAAATCCTGAGTAAACCTGGCCACTGTCCTTTTCCCCTCCTGCAGCCCTCCAGTGCAAATTTTTAGGTAACAGCATGAATTAGATGGAACAGCTGTGTCTGAAGGGCTCTGGGATTAACAAACTGGAACTGCACAATGCCAGGATGAGAATGCCAGGACTAAAATGTGGGAAAGTCAATATTATTCCTGCAAGGCAGAAACACGTTCACCTGCACTGCTCAGTGCAGTCACACCAATGCCTGTGCTGGTTTTGGCAGTGGGTGTGATCCTGAGGAGGATTCCTGGAGGCACTAAGCATGAACAGGGCTTAGATGGGATTTATCCTGCCCTGCTGAAGGTGGTGCTTTAGGATCAGGGATTGTGCAAGGTCACACAGGAGTTCTGCTGATGCTGTCTCATGAGGAGAGGATGGGCTCAACAGCAATGCTACAGTGCAAGCACAAGTCCCTGATGTGTTTATTAATTGTCGTCATTAATTGTGCTGAAAACTGTCAGGCAAATGGTTGAATTGTTTTCCTGGAGAGAGAGATGTGATTTGGATGCTTCCCCCCAAAATTCTGTAACACCAGGATCAGGAATGGGACACTTCTCAATCCACTCTCCACATGCATTCATTTTGTCCTAGCTGCAAACATTAACCAAAAAACCCTGATGGTCTGGTCTTACCTCTCCATTGAGAAAGCAGTACAGAACAGCCACCACAAACCCCTGGGGAAAGGAGAAAACAGGATTTTAGCACTACAGGCAAGGAGAAAGTGTAGATCCATTCAGCTCCCAAAGGAGAGATCACACGACCACAGAAGTGTTCAGGTTGGAAAAGACCTTTAAGTTCATCAAGCCCAACCATTCCCCCAGAACAGCCAAGTCCACCACTGACCCATGTTCCCAAGTGCCACATCTGCACAGTTTTTGAGCACTTCCAGATGCCAGATGTGCAGTGATGATGATGTAGGCAGGGATGTTAATCATAATTCACCACTGAATGAAACTTGCTGCTCAAAGCCCCATCTGCCCTGGCCTTAGACACGTCAATAATACAAAAACTGAACTGAGGTGCTTATTTTTCTCCCTTAAGTATGAAAAAAAACCAGAGACACCAATGTACAGAGGAACATTTTCTTTTCGTTTCCTAAAATGAGAGAAGAGAATCTCCTTCTGGAAGGCAAAATATAAATTTATCTTTCATCTTGACCAGGCTGGAGTGAGTAGATTTTCCAGAAAGGTACAGGAGCAGTATGGGGCATGTCCAGGAAAAAACCCATGTACAGCTTGTTGCATTTCTCCCTGGTGACAGACCTGGTGACCCAAATGGTGGCTTACCTGGAATGACCCAACCACGAGCTCAAAGACCAGCTTCACTTCTGCTTTGAAATTGTCAGGGAAGAAAGCAAACATGATGTAGTGAATGCCAAAGAGAGGGATCAGCAGCAGAGTGGACTTGGCCAGCCTCCTGTTGGAAAGACAAACATGAGCCACGAGGGGAGAGGGAAGAGGGTAAGAGGCTGAAGAATCCTGCAGCTGAGACCTGAAATAAACCCTGAAAATTTGCTATTTCTCCTTGTCCCACAGACTGCAGATGGCTGGTGATTTCAGACCTGGTGGCACCATAAAATGTGACATTTTTATTCCCAGTAGCTCCACTGGAGGTATTTCTCTCTCCCTCCTCTCTTCTTCCCCTCCCACCAGAGATCTTTTTTTCATCTCCACATGCTAAATCATCATCTAGCAATGTCTTTGTTTGCCTAGGATTTCTGAAAATTACAGCTTCTGGGAGAGAAATGGTATGTTTAGCTCAGAATAATGACAGGCTACTGCACAATGAATGTCTCCAAAGGAGGAGGATGAACAGTATTAGTGCTTAATGGCATCATGCTGGGTAATCAGGGGTCTAATTAGGAAGAGATGATAATGTACTAAATGTAATCATTATTAAAAAAGTAACTGGCAGAAAAAAAAAATGAAATCAAGGGTCTAAAGATGCTTGTGGGAGTTTTGTCTCCCTTGGTCACTCGTATCCTGTGACATCTCCCCCTCTCTCAGAGGCTTCTGGAGGAAATAAAGCTAAGTCTGGGATGTTGGAAATACTCATTTTCCACCTGCAACTCCTCCACATCCAAAGCCTCCTCAGGCTCAGACCTCTCAGACCATCTTCATTTATTTTCCACCAGCAGGAGCCCACTGGGAGGCTGATGTGGCAGCTTTGTGCAGAGGACTCTCATCCCTGTGCCTCCCAGAGCTCCTCTGTAGCTCTCCCTGGGCCTGGCCCAGAGACAGATCAACATCAAGGCTGTGATTGGAGGCTGTGGCTGATTCCAGGAAAAATGAGAGCCTGCAGGAAGATGAGGAACTTTACAGGAGTTTGCCTTTCCCACACCCCTCACTAGCAGGTACATCCCTGCTCATAGGGATCAAAAATAGGAGTTCTCTGAGGAACATCAGCCTAGAGAAGGAGATGTGGTGCTACCTTTGTGTCCCACATTGACAGAGATGCTGTTTGCAGCCTCCAGTGGATTAGAAAATTTTATTTTATCATTGCAGGCAGCACTGGGACCTTAGTTACAATATTTTCCCTCCTGACTGGACGGTGGTGATGAAAAGAACATTAATGACAAAACTTGAGTCCCCTCCTCCAATTTGCACACCTCACACCAGTCTCTTGCTCTCAACACTGAGCTTCACCAGACACTGAGTTTTAGATTTTATTTTGGCATCAAGGCAATGGTTCTGTGATTTTTAAAAGACTCCATCACCTGCACACTGCACTCAGGAAAATCATCACCCAGTCCCAGTGTAATTTCTCCCAGAAGCTCAAGCCTGTCTGTGCAGGAGGCAGAACTGCCTGGTGGATTGTCTAAAGCTGGTTAAATCTGCTGGAAACCATGGATTCTCAAAACCCTCATTACTCTCATTCCCAGCACATCCCAGACCTCCACTCTCTAACAGATACATGTCGTGACAGGTAATTTTGGGAGAACACGTGTCCATTAACCTGCATGGAACCTGCTCCTGTCCTTGGGAGGGGGCAAGAGTGAACCAACATGTCAGTCACGCTCCTTGAAATCATAATAGAAAAGTTACTCAGAGGACTTTGGTGATAATATTGATCCACAGACATGGACAGAATGGAGAGATGAATTTTGCTCAAGTTTTTTGCTGCAGAAGACAAATTCTGTTTGCCTGAAATATTGCTGTCCCATTCTTGCACATGTCCCTGTCATTTTCAGAAATCTGTTTTGGGAGACTTGTTTTTAGAGCTTCCAGGACATGAAAGCCCAGTTCCCTGTCTGCAGCATTAATGAGGGAGTCAGCAGCACACCTGAAATCCCAGCCTGCAGCTAAGCTCAGACCTTTTGGAGTTGAACAATGCTGTCAGCACGTCAGCAGGCTGTGTGTGCAGAAAATAAACAGTATAAAATACACATGAGAAGGAGGGAGAAATGCAAATGATGCATCCAGGATGCTGTTTGTTTAAAACAGATTTGTTTCAGATTTGGCAGGAGACATGCACACAGAATCACAGAGGCATTTGGTTGGGAAAGACCTCCCAGACCATCGAGCCCAAGCTGTGCCTGGTCCCCACCTTGTCCCCAGCCCAGAGCACTGAGTGCCACCTCCAGGCCTTCCTTGGACACCTCCAGGGATGAGGAGCCCACAGCCTCCCTGGGCAGCCCCTTCCAATGCTTCACAACCCTTTTGGTGAAGAAATTCCTCCTGATGTCCAACCTGAACGTCTCCAGGTACAACTTGAGGCCATTTCCTCTCATCCTGTCACTTGTTGCCTGGGAGAAGAGCCCGATTCCCATCTGGCTCCAACCTCCTTTCAGGGAGTTGTGGAGAGCAATAGAGTCACCCTGAGCCTCCTCTTCTCCAGGCTAAACACCCCCAGCTCCCTCAACATTTCAGGAGCAGTTTTTTTGCTAACTGTTGGGTCCTGCAGTCAAACCCCAGAAGTCTCCACAGATTTCTGTCTAAAAGTAAAAATCTTAGGACTACACTGAGAACTCACCTTGGTGGGGTCCAGCCTTCAGTTTCAGACAATTAATATTTGTTTCCAAAGGAAAGAGTGGTGTCTTGTATCTACTGCAGTGAATACAGTCAACAGAGTTTTCCAGATGTGTCTGGTGGCCAGGTGCCACTGTACAAGGGGACAAGTGTCCCATGGGTCCTATGTCCTGTGTGACAGGCCCGTGCAAGTATTGGAAGTGTTCTAAAGCACCTCATGTGCCTTGGAAACTTAAAATTTTAGGGCCAGGTTGGAAGGAGCTCTGAGCAACCTGGGATAGAGGAAGGTGCCCCTGCCCATGGCAGGGGGTTGGAACTGGATGAGCTTTAAGGTCCCTCCCAACCCAAAATGTTGTGGGATTCTATGATTCTGTGAAGTGAGCAACTGATTCATTCCCTAGTGGAACTGAGCCATCTTTCCAGGCGGTGAAGGAAGGTGAGGATCTGTGGATGTCAGGATCAGTCGTCCTTCAGCAGAACCCCCTGTTGAGCAGGTCAGTGAGGGGAACTGTGTGTTTTACCAACATGCCCTACGTTTGTTCACAAGGCAAAAAGAGCTTTCCTGGCAGCCCTTCCTCACTGGAAAATGTGTCCTGAACCCAAAGCCCAGCATGACCTCTGAGATAATCTGGGCATAACTGATCAGGTGCACATTGGCAGCACTTTTGCTGAGGTGAACAGGAGCCACCAGTGCCAGGACACTGCTCAGTACTAGAAATTATTTAAATATGCTGATTTAATCTGTGTACCTGCTGCAAACCTGGGGTGCAAAGATAAAATTCCCAGTTGGAAATCCAGAAGGGCAGGTGGTAGAAAGCACAGGGTCTGGTAATGTAGGTGTGTTGTGATGACAGAAAAATAAGTAATTGGCTTTGGCTGCTGCCAGGAAAATTAAGGTCAAAAACTGGCATTTCCTTTCATAAATCTGAGAATCTCTCGAGGCAGATGAAATGAATAATTCACCATCACCAGAGAAAAAGTCTCAGTGCCATGTTTGGGCAGGATTTAAGGAACATATTGTTACTTTTTTCCATCCTGCAGCAAGATGAACTGACATTTTTCAGGGTACCCAAAAGCACAGCTCCCTCCGAAGACAAAGATTTACAAGCAGTGACTGTGCAGACACTGGACTCTTCTCATTTAATTCTTTTCTAGGAAACATTTAATAAATCCCCAGGATAGCTGAAAAGCAGAGCCAGAACAGTGGGAAGAGTCAAAAATAACCTGGTCTGGACTTTTATTTTATTTGCATTGAAGCCAAAATAAATCTATGTAGATAGACATTTCTTTCACTCTTAAAATACTGCAGCTGAGACCAGCCTTGGCCACTGAGAGACGTTGATCTCTCTGGCATGTTGTTCACTATATAAAGCCCCATTAAGGTCAACCTCATATCCCTGGAATGAAAGTATTAAGTCAAGTAAAACTTCTACGACAGTGATCCTTCTCAAAAGAGAAGAGAAATGTATTGAGTTAATCCAATCTTGTTTAGAGATCTCTTTTAGGATAAGGAAAATTTGTCATAGATCCTACTGAATGGTAATTTTCTAGATCGCTCCTTCTTTAAAACTGAGGGTCAGGAAAAAAAGCCTGTACACTGTGGAGAGCAACTTTTTGTTTTCCATCAGGGTCCTTCTGCCTTCAGAATCCAATAAATATTAACTATCCAAAGAAAAATTATATTTGGCTTCATGATCATTATTATTACTCCCATTTCTTCATCATTAATCCCAGGAGAAATCCCTCTCACCTGCCACAAACTGACATAAAACCTGCCCAGCTCTTTTAGCAAATGCTTCATTTCCTGATTTCTAATCTGCTTTAAGCAATTAAAATTAATTGATTTTGATCAGTGCAGACAGACGCAATCATTAATCAAGACACAATAATGAACTATCAAGCAGCCAGGCAGGTTTCCCAAAAAACACTTTTAGGATAGGCTTGGAGAAGTCTGGGACTTACGAGTATTGGCTGGTTTCGTTGTGCCCAACATCTGGGGAATGCAGCTTCTGGACTAAGATACGGATGATGCAGATGAAGAGGATGAAGTTCACCTGTGGAGATGGGAAGAGAGGGGTAAAACATCACCACTTTCCTCCAGGGAAAAGAGCCCATCACTAGAGGGGAATTCCTCTCACTGGAATGGATTTTGCCATGGAAGGAGCTGCCGTTTAACAAGCCATGAGCAGAGAGAACCCCGCTCGGGGGCGGGGAGCACATGGAAAACCGACACAGGATGGCATCTTGGGCCTGACATCAGCCTGCTTGGGACTTCGTGTCATACATCCCAAGTATGATGATGTCAAGCCCATAGAGCACAGCTCCGCACGTCGTCCTGCTGCGCGCGCGGGGAGGAGCCGCGGCGCCGGCGGCTCGCGAGGCGGTGACATGGGGCCAGCTGCTGAGCGTGGTGAGCCAGGGAAACCAAACCAAAACACGAAGCAGGATCCACTCCAGCGGGCCTCTGCTCAATCCTATTTGATGCCGTAGGATTTAGCTTTTATGTTTTTCAGATCCTGCGCTGCTTTAGGGTATAGCTCTAAAACTCCACAGCCTGTCAGCGGTTCTCCCATTTTATTCAGACAAAACTATTTCTGTCTGGGCCTGAAACTCAAGGACACCTGACTGTCTCAGGCCCTGAAAAGTATAAATAAAAGGGAGCAAACTGGGAGTACATGACTTCATTACCCGAAGTTGTAATTGGAGGATTTGATACTTCAGGTTTTAGCTTTTTAATTTTTTTTCAGATTCTCTGCTTCTTTAGTGTGTGGGTCTGGGTTTCATATAAGGGGATGGTGAGCTCTCTGCACAGAGCAGGGAGACAAAACAGTTCCTTCTCTAGCTGGGGACCAAGGACAAATGATCCAAATCTCAGGCCCAAGAGCAGAAATAACGTGGGCTGAAAAGAGAAAAACAAGCAGGGTGGGACTTAATGGGCTAAAGCTGTAATTGGAACAATTAACTCCAAGATGCAAATGGACCAGAACATATAAAAATGTGAGATCTTGTGACCAATCCCTCTTTTGCTTCCATCTTGGAGCCATCCAGGCAGAGCCACGACTGTGGCTGCGGTACTGCCAGGGTGTGGCCTTTGAAGGCTCTTCAGTAAATAGCCTCTTTATTCCCCTTAACTCTGTCTAGCCTCTGTTCTAGCTGTTTAAGGCATCAGTATAACCCCTGGTATGTAAATGGACCAAACCTGTAACTGTATGTAAAACTCGTGCCCAAGGCGAACCTATTGAAGGCCTTTAATAAATATACACTTTTTTTCTCTTAATCTTGTCTAGCCTCTGTTTCAGGTAGCCACTCCAAGGCATCATATTGGTATGTTCTGTCTTCTGCAGCAAGGGATAGACCTCACCAAGGCAGTGGGGAATGTTCCCTCCTGGGATGTTAGACCAGAGCAGTCTGGCTGATACCCAGATTTTAGGTGGTTATTTTCACCCCAAAATCTCACAGTGCCCTACCAATGTACTCAAGCAATGTGAACCTTATTTTATAGCAGAGGTGTAGAGCTAGGAATGGGAATGTCCTGATGGCATGAATTGAATGCAAATCTGCTTCTTTCAGGGTCCTCTCTGTGAGTCATCCTGTTACTCATGCAACACAGACAACAGAAAAGCAATGACAGGTTTCTGGGGACTTAGTTCAGTTTTCATTTGGCACACAACCCCTTTCTTTATCCTTTCATGGTCAGTGAATGTGCAAAAGATTCTAGTTCTTAGAGGCTCAGCAGCTGGAAGGGATTGTGTTAAACCAGCCAATCTGATTCCCTGCAAAAATAGATTATAAGATTTCTTCCAGCAATTCCTACACTTATCACAACAATGGATGAATAAAACAGACTGAAGCCCATCTCTCAAATAGACACTCTTTTTTCAAAGCCTGTGTGTGGTTGGATATCCATTGCATTTCTTAGTTATGATGCATTGCTTAATCACTTCTTACCTATCCTGAGCAATTTATCATAGTTTCTGTATTTATTTCCTTAAAAAATAGTTTGTGTGTCTGATTTGGTGGGAAGTGAAATTTATTAGTCCCAAACCAGCATTATCTAGATCAACTACACTAATGATCATTGATAACACACAAGCTGCTGCAAGGAGGCAAGAATGGAGCAATTGAATTCTGACTGTGTTGGCTTGGAGAGGTCAAGAACAAACACAGAGTGGAGTGTATATATGGGCTTGGTATAACCTTGGAATTCCATGGCAGAAGACACAGGAATCGGGATACTGGAGAAGTTGTTTAAATTATTTTTTATCCCTAGAGTATAATCAAAGGTAATCAATGTGTTCCCAGGGCTTAACACCTTGTACACAAGATATATCTCATGTACCTTAAAGATCTTATAGATCTTGTACATGTATTTCTTCCTTGTACACAAGATATATCTCATGTACCTTTAAGATCTTATAGGTCTTGTATATGTATTTCTTCCTTACACTGAGATATCAGCTGTATTCCCGTGGATTTGGAGGAAATGCTGCATTACCCCCTGGAGAAACCTGCTGTTCATCAGCCAGTGGCTATCATGCCCTGCCTTTAGGACAGATTTATAGGGTATCTGCTGAAGGAAAATCAGGAACTGTTGGGTAAATTCTGTTTGGGAATGAGGAAAAGATTTATTGGCCAAAAGAAAATACAGACCCATTGATCCGAGGGGAATAAAAGGGTGTGGTTTTTGACTGAAAGCTTATCTCAGGAAAGGCAAAATACTATCTATAGCTTTCCAGGATGATATAAATATTTGGAGATGTGTCATCTAAGTACTATATTTCTTTCCAATGAGGTAAACAGAGCAAGATGTCATTATTGAAACTTTCAGTCTGGAATCCCTGCATGATAAATGCCACAGAGAAAAAAAATTGTCTTCTTGTAAAATTTATAATGTACATGGAATAAGAAGGATGTCTAAGGAAAGATTTCTGTTTAAAAGAGATATATTTGATTTGGTTTCTGTTGCATTTTTTTTTTTTTTTTCCTTCCCATATTCTTGACTTCATTTAAGAAAACTCAAAACTAAGTTTAACTCCAGTTCATTTGATTTTAAGGTTTGGATCCATGCCCAACAGAGCAATGTCCAAGGATGGAAGGACCCAGAGTTCCTGAGAAGTGTTCTGGTTTCTATGGTCAGGATTTATCATATCCAGAGAATTAAAATAAAACACTTCTGTTGATTTTTCTGGAAATTAGCCAAACTCCTCTAGAACTTACTCCAAGAATATGCAGCTGGAATGCAACTCTGTACTGCATGCAAGAGGCAAATTCCTGAGGGAATTAATCTACTCCCTTTTTATCTGAGTGGAAATTCATGGTAGGACTCATGTTGATTTGTAGTGTTGACATCTACAACTGAACAAGTCATCCTGGTCAGCTCAGAGAAACAAAACCACTCCTAGCACGGGTCATCTGATGGAATTCACTGATTCCAGAGGCAAAATGAGCCTCTCCTGGATGTCCAACCACATTCCTCCATCTCCCATGGCCACCCCACCAAGGAGATGGAGGTGGTCAAAGCTACATCAAGTCAGCTCCACCCTGGTGGCCTGGTCACTCAAACTCTTCCTGTGGTCAATGCTGCAGGTTAAAGTGTTTGTCTGGAGGAGGAATTTCCTCATCTTAAAGCAAACATTCAATGATTTTACCTGGCAGTGCATTTTCCATGGACATTTACAGGACACTTCTCAACACCCCTTCACCCCTCCCCAGTTAGGACTAAAGATGGCTTTGCAGCCAGCAGAATGTGCTGATACTTTACCAAAATAGACACCAAAATAGGAGTTTTAATGATCCACCAGAATGGGGATTCCACTATTTCCTCCCAGCACCTAAAAAGAAACAAAGCCAGACTTAAAACATCAAGCACAGCAAGCAAGTAGGTCTGTAACCTTCTCAGCTTTGCCTAAAATATAAGTTTTGCTAGGCTGGGTTGTGTGAAGAGGACTAAACCTTGTGTGTATGGACTGGGAATGGCCAAAACTTGCTTTGCAATGGCTGTGAGCACTGGTAGGTACCAAATATCCCAGAGGTAATGCCAATTTTTTTCCCCTTGGCCATGGAATGGGCTGGAGGATGTTAGGCAGGGTGAATGTGGGGAAGGATGGTGATTTTTCTTAATTTCTCCTACACTGAGCTCTGCTGCAGGGAAATTCTATGGGAGCCATGAAAATCTATCAAAATCTATGAAAAGATTCACCAGGGCTCAGTGTTCTCCACCATCCTAGATGGAGGGGGATTGATAAGCACAGAGCAATTGGCACCAGCAGAAAAAAAAGACCAGAAAAAACCATCACATCCTTCTGAAAAAAATACCAGCCGGTGGTGGGGTTAGTCCCATAAATCCAGCAAGCTGCACCTGAGCTATGGATGGAGTTAGAAAAGTCCCCAGGGTCCAGGGTGGGATTTATTTCATCCTGAAGCCAGAGCTGTCTGCACATACCACCCCTCACCTGGAAGTTCATTTTAAAGCCAGTGAGGAAGTGAGAGGGAAGGACTGATGTGGAAATGACTGATATTGCTTGGGACACCTTTATCTGCATAGTCAGGTGACAGAAGGTGCATTTTTAGGAAAGCATTCATGGAAATTGGGCTGCTTTCATGTAAGAATAGATTAGTGGTGCCTACTGTAGAATTTCACCCAGATTCAGCTTCTCTAATTCCAAATGTTGGCAGGGAAGGCAGTAGGAAATGAAGAGAGGCACTTTTAGGGCACAGTTCCTGAGACCTATTTTAAGCATCAACTTTAAGGATGATAAAAATTGCACTCTGTGGACTACACTGGCAAAATCTGCCCTAACTCTACAGGGAGATGAAGCAAATTTCTCACATACAGATGCTTCCAGTTAGGTGTGTGCTGCCCTTTCATTTAGAATTGAAGTGGCCCTAATTATGTCTATTGCACTTCATTTTTGAAATAAATTGAGACAGTCTGAATTATGCTCACTTTCACTTGGAGTTAAAATGTTTAAATAAAGACTTAGTGTTGTTTAACTAATCTTACCTAATTAGGGTTTATTTAATCTGGATTAATTTCCTGTAATTTTTCTCTGCTGATAATGAAAAAAAATCTGTGTTAGGTATTAATATATTCTGTAAATTCATGTTCTGTTTTACTCTGCACAAAAATGTGGAGCTTTAAAGCCCCCAGAAAATGCAAAGAATTCTGTATTTTTATTAAGAATTTTTGGAGCTGAATGGGAATATATAGCAAGAAAACTGGTATCCAGAATGGTTAAATCCTCCTGTCTCTGTCTCATTATAGAGGCTATTTATTAACAGAGTAAATAAGGTCAGTTTTATGCAGATAGAGTGAAACCATAAAGGAAGTGAGTAGCCCTCAGGAAATGTGCTGGCGTGATTATAAATCAAAAATGCAGTGAGAAATCTGAGCTGCTTCTCATAGTGAAAAAGGGGCAAATCAGGACACATTTGGAGGGGAAGAATGCACGGGAGAAAATGGATTTAACTCCAGGATGCAAATGCAAGAAGTGAGGGAATGCACACTGAGGACAGAATAAGCACTTGATTCTGCATCTCTCTGGGGTGTTTTCCCATAAAACCCTTTCCAATTACTGCAGTCTGACCACTTGAATAAAAGCAAGAATGAGGATTGCAGGATCAAATCCTCTCTACTTGCACATATCCTTGGATAACTCTGGTGTCTGCCTCATTTTCTTAGCTGCATTCTATCTGCTTCTTATACAAAATATCAAAGGCTGCTGCTAGATTAAAAGGGATGAAGAATAGAGCCCAAAATCTGCTTGAGAAAAAAGAAAAAAAAAATTTAGCCTTTTCCTGTGGGAGAGAATTGGG
>VYZP01072629.1:9172-24157 GCA_013400635.1 Hypocryptadius cinnamomeus | reverse complement strand
AATATGCTCTCTATTTTTACTACAGGGATTAAAACCAAATAATCCTCCACCTTTATGCACCTCAAACTTTAATCAAGACTATTACATATCAGGATTTGCAAATCTCAGTCAGCCAAAACCACAGGCTTGCACTAAGACCTGTCAAGCCTTTACGGAGTATATTTACTAACATCTCTGCATGGCACGTAAAGGACAACCTGGAAGTTATTTCACTCCCTCACTGTCAACTGTCAAACATGAACCGACACAAAAAAATCTGAAAAATGTAACAGAACTATTGAGTTAACCTTAACTGAGAAAGATCAGTGCTGAAATATGATGCTTCAAAGTACTTAATGTCTCATAGCAGAAATCCACCTTATTTTTCAATAGCTTACCCCTTGAGCAATAAAGACTTCATACACACAGCATATTCCCACCACTGTTATTCCTTGTTCTTTACACAGTGTTGCAACAGCTACTAGAAATACAGTCACTGCAATTGGTGTCCACACTGCAAATAAAGAAGATATTGAAAATGTTGCATCTTACAAAAAACACATTTAATAAAGTAAACTACTTTAAAAAGTGAAGGTTTTGGCTCCTCATGAATATGCCACGTTCTGTAAACTTTAGTGTATTTAATGTCTTATGACAGATGACCACTTTTACTCTACAGAAAATAATTCACATGCATCAATTTTAAAATTGCCTCCCTTTAATTGAATAAAATAAATGAAAGTTAAAAGACTATTTATAATAAGTAAAAAAAAAATATTTCAGTATTTCCTAAATTACCAGAGCACTTTTTCAAATGGAATACTTTATAGGGAGTCATGACTTCTCACTACGTCAATCTGACTCTGGCAAAAATGGAAGCCTCCCTTATCTGCACTGAAACTTTGCAGTTTACTTGTAAATGACCATCTGAGGCACCCCAGAACACTTCCACTTAAATTGAGAGTAATAAAAGTCAGTGCAAGCATCTCCTAGGGTAGGTGTTGCAAAACTAATTAAAGAAATGCCTAAGTCTTGGGGGAAAACATGCAATTTACAATGGAAAGTAGTATTACATAGGTATCTTGGCTCTGAAGGAGTTTTGGTACACACTTGCTGAATAACCAGTTCACCTCTATTATGGCTTTAAGAGCGTTTTTATCAGTGATAAAGAAACTAAATTATATCTCTAATTGTCAATCATTTACCTATGGTATTATCCGGCCCTTTAGACTTTGTGTATGACAAAAAAGCAGCTAGGAAAAAAATAGATGATAAAAGCTCTGCTCTGCCCACAACTCCAGTTACCTGAAAAATAAAAGAAGAAAAACCTTAATTATTATTAAGTATTTATTATTATTTGATATTTAAAGATAGTTTTTGTTGAGTTTTTATTAGTAATCTAGGTATGCTACTGATATGTTACTAGATATTTATTATTATATAAAGATAGCAGATCACTAAAGAAGTATTCCATAGAGCACAGGAGTTACCAATCCCCAGGAGCAAGAAACTGGGGTAAGGAAAGCAAGAGATCAGTGTTGCTGAGTAGAGAACTGTTGGTCAAACTAAAGTGAAAGAAGAAAACGCCCAGGCAGCAGAAACAAGGACCAGTAACCTGGGAAAAATAACCTGGGAAAAAGCTCAGTTGTGCAGAGATGGGGAGTGGAAGACCAAGGCAAAGCTGGAACTGAACGTGGCAAGGGACATAAAGAATAACAAGAAAGGTTAACAGGTGTAAGAATACAGGTACAGAATAACAGGTAGGTTAACCAAAAAAGGAATGTCAGAGGTGTACCTCCCCACACCAACAGTGCTGAAAAAACTGGTAACAACGGACAAGGAGAAGGCTGAGGTACTCAACAACATTTCTGTCTCAGTGTTCAATCGCAACCTCTCTTCCCTTGATGAGGCAGAGAGAAGTGGATTTTATGAAATTCAGAGAAGAGTGTGCATGTGGCAAAGGTGTGTTTCAGAATCCCCAAAGAAATACAGATTCATTCCCATTTCAAGAAATGTTTTCAAAAAACGCTAAAGTGAAACCAACATTCGGATATGGAAGACAGGTCATTATGCTCATGGCTACTGCAGTAGCCACTGTGTTGCCTACTGTTCCTTCCAGGACTATTATTCTTCCTCACTTGTCCTCTTCTGTAGTGCCTCTGACTGCTTCCAAATTTTTACAAGTAACATGGCTGAAAAATAGCATGCTGTCCTGAGGTAGATGGTTGTATTTAGCTAAGGAAACCACACAGCTCATTATTTAACTATGACGACGCTGAAAACTGACTTTTTACCATCTAGACCCAGCTAGAAAGTTTTATTGCTAGTACATTCTTGGTCAAGCACGATTGATCCAGCACAGCATAAAATGAGAAAGTAACTCACTATCCAAGGTCACAGTGTAAAGAAAAACATTCTAATCAGAATCTGAAATCATACTCTAGTATTTCTCTTGGGATTACTGCATGTTTACCAAAGGATTCACTGAATCACGCACAGATAAAGCTTGTTTCACCATTGGTAAGACGCCACAGTTTGTGTTAATATTTTGAAGAGCATCTAAGTATTTGTTTCCAAATATCTTAAGGTGTTTCAAAGATTCCTGGTCTGGATTCCAAAATCATCTAGCATTAAGACATTAAAGAGAACTTTATCTGTAGATCAGTTGAAAGAGAACATTAATAAAGCATGTTGGTGTGCCTCTACAGTTGACTGCAAAAAAAAGAGAGGTTCTATTTCTGGATACAAACGTGACTTAAGAGAGAAAATTCCAGCACTCACAAGGTTAGTTGATATCCTGTAGTTATAAAGGTGGTTTACATACTTCTGGCCAGAACAGTAGCAAAGTAGCTAAGAAGACTGAACTGGAATTATAAAGACAAGGAAAAACGAAACTATGATGCCGTTATTCAACTCATTTCCTAAAAACGTCTTCCTCAGAAAAACACATATTATCACTGCAAGAGCCCAGCTTCTTTCTGAACTCAAGCAGAAAATGACCTTTTACTTATCCTGCTCTGATAACTTTTCCAGGAAAAATACGTTTATCTTAAGATAGACAAAGGGTTGAAATATTTATGTATTGTATCTGCTGTTTCAAACTCTTGTGCAGGTGACTAATAAGCAGGAGATTAATTTGAAGGAATTAAGACCAGATACCTTTCAATTATAATTATAAAAGATATAAAAAATCCCTAGTCCTAACATACATCTCATTATTACCTTCTCTTTTCTGTGTAAGGAAACTTCCACTTGTTCTTTTTACACGCTGAAAGAGGTGAGGGTAAGACGAAAACAAGCCCTTATCTGACTCTTCACTGAGTAGAACAGCAGGGGGATTTAACTGGAGTTGCAGTTTCGCAGTGTTTCCAGGCCAGCACCAAGTTGCAGCGGTCCTTGTGTTACAGTGCCCTCGCGTGGCCACGCCAGGCCTTACACACCCTCTGCCACACCGCCCAGCAACATTGCCTTACAGAACCAGCTTCTGTCACACAACGGGCTGCAGCATTTGCACGGTCCTTCTTACTAACTGATGCACGGTACTAAAAGCATCTGTGCTACCTGCTATTTCGACAGAAACTGAAAATTCAGGCATAATAAAGAATCACTGAAATTTGGAATGAAAGTGATAAAATTACACTGGCTGATCTAACCTGTGAGCCAGCCACTAACCTAAGTCACTGGCAACCTGCTAATGCTGCTGCAAAGATCCTATCACATTTACTACAAAGAGGCAAAGCCAAATCTGCCAATTCATAGCATGTTTTTTCAAAGAACCAGAAAACCAAATGAAAGAAATACTTTTATTTTTTTAACCTGTATTTTGCCCAAGTTTTTATAGGGGTTTGTGCTTTGGAGCAAGCAGGAATTTTTAGGTGCTGAACTTCCTCATTTTAAACATTCCATTAGCTTCTAGCAAGGACATATTAGTAGCTTAAATAACAGCCAACTTTATCAACTCAATTCCTGTAAAATTTGCTCAAAATACAAGGATGCAGGCTTCTTAATTATTGCTTGAAGGGATCTGTACTAGTAGTGAATAAGAGACAGATGCAAACTCTTTACCCAAAAAAGCAGGACCAAAAAAATTAGAACATAAAGCCCTCTCATTTTACTAAAATCAAAAGACTCTGCTCCCCTCCTCCCCATCCAGAAAAAACTCCCTCCACTCAATAAAGTGGTATAATCTCCAAAGCAGCAAAAGATTCAAACATTTTCAGTTTTCTGAAAATAAACTAGTACTATAAAAAAAAAAAAAAGAGACAGGGCTTTGCAATACTTGTGTACTGAAATCCAGGAAAACAAATTGAAGGGGAGCAGAAAAAACAGCAGAAAATGCCATAAATCTGCTTTATCAGATTTTCTGGCAGAAAGAAATCTAATGAATGGTGATCACAAGACTTCATTTCCTCCACAACATTGCAAGCCTGGTTGGCCATTAAAAATTATATAATCAGAAAACTTGTACAAACAAAGCTTTTTGATTTTTTTTAAACAGCAGTGAAGAATTCCTTCAGAATCAAAGAAAAGAAGAGAGGAGATAAATTTATGATTTCTTCCTTGTATATGTTAAAAAAGTGGAAGGTTCAAAAAGAATTGGGCCTAAGCTGGCTATAGCATAGGAACAACAATCCTAGAGAAAATCCCACTGAGACAGACAATTGCAATAAAAGAAAGCAGACAGAATAGACATGATTAGCTACAAGGCATTCTGGAAATGCATTAAGAGGCATTCATAGTATTTGCAAAATAAGATGCTGTATGAATCATCACAGAACACAAATGTCTACGTAAACTGAAGTCATAAAGGCCAACGTGCATAGCAGAGGCCTAAATTATTTAGTAACTAATTTCATGTTTCTTTAATTATTTTCCAGTAGCTGCATGTAATATAAAACAACTCTTGAGCATGGAAATTTGTCACTTCCACCACTCACTGCAAAGGAAAAAGTAAGTACAAATAAAATAATACTTTCTGAAGTTATATATATATATACAAGCAGATACAAACATTATGAAATTTAAGTTTAGTTAACACAGTTCAAACAAATTAAGCACATCACAGCTGTACCTACCGCTTCAGTATGTATTGGGTGCACTGCAAAGAGCAAGGATGCAACTACACTGCTTCTGTTGTCCAGGAAGAGCTTACAGACCTTGAGGAAGACTATGCAAACCACCACATGAAAGACCAGATTTAGAAAGTGGTAAGAAACTGCATTTAACTCGCTGAACAAGTAGTTTAAGCGAAATGTTAGAACTGTAAGGGGACGATAAGATTTATGACTCCTCTCCTGAAAGAAAAAAAATAAATCAATCAGTCACCACTAACTTGCAAAGTGACTTTCACTTCAAAATACCTTCCTATACACCTATCCATACCTGAATCCCCTTCTACTGTCAGGCATCTACCTTCAAAACAAAGATATGAAAATCAGTAGCCCAACAAAAAGAAAAAAAAAAAAAAAAAAAGGCTTTTTTCCACTGGACATGGTTAAGGATGTTTTTCAGTATAACCATGTAAAAATGTACTATTTGAAACTTCACTGGGGGAATTTAGGAACCTATTTAACCCTCGATGAATACAGAACTAAATGGCATCTGGAAGCTTTGGTTACAGGGTTATATGAAAATTATGTATCATTGTCTATTTGCAGAGCCAGCAAATAGTATGTCACAAGGAACTAACCCTGTAGGTTATGAACATAACAAACGATTATAAAGTGGAATGCCTTGATAAGCAGAGAATGTATGAATGGGAGAGAATTTTTATTCATTTGCTCAGCAATAACACCATGTGTGACTTTTAAAATTGTACCAAAATCCTTTAGCTATTGCCATTTCACAATGTTTATCAAGAGCTTCAATGACAGTGCAGCTTTTCAGATAATACATAGCCACTCTATATGGGCTACAAATCAGAAACTCTGAATTCCTATCTCTATACATATATATATACTTAAATAAATTTAAAGGAATCAATATCCTAATTCCAAGCTTTGTTGTTTAATTGTCATTTTTCCTTCCAGGTTGCATTTAGAAATAAATGTCCTTCCATGGCAATATCTAAGTTTTGCAGGAGAAAAGAAATTGGTCAGAGTTGTTCAATTTTGATATTGCGATTACATAAGAACTAACATCATGATGCTGTGCGCTGTCAGTACATGTTTGTACTTTGTTTCTTTTATTGAACAAAGGGAAAGAATATAAGCTACATGTGTTCCTGATACTATTGTACAAAACACTAACACCACCAAATTCCATCAAATCCAAGCTATTCTGTTAAAATAACACTAGGAAAAAGAAGTGTAAAAACACTCTGCAAGGTTTTTTTCCATTTCCTAAACGTTTCAAAGTGTTTCACAAACCATTTACCTCAGACATTGGAGTGCCCCAGAAGTCATTCTGAAACAGATTTCTTAATGGAGTAGAAGGATGCAAATCTTTATTGTCCAAAATTGCTGAAACATCATCAAAAACAAACCCGCAAAAGAGACTGTTCCAGTAGCAGGCTGCCACCACACCAACTATTAGTGCTGCTTCCTTCAGGCTTACGTCAGCCATCTTCTCAAGGAGGTTTCATGGACAAAAACTGAAATATATGTAGAGAAACTTGAGTAGTTTTACTTACTAAACTTGATTAAAAAAAGTCAAAATAAGACATCAAATACTTTAGAAGTTAATGACACTCCACACCTATAACTCAGTAAGATAGAAAAGTTTCCTCAAGTCACACATGTAACATGGTTTAGTGTTTAAAGCAAATACTCTCATTAAAATATCTTACCCTTAAAAAGCCCTATAAAAGGTGGATACATTGCTACTCTTCATGTTTTACTTGCGGGGAAAGAAAAAAAAGCATTGATAATAAATTATGATGTAGCTTTTGGCAGACAGCTATTGCATTTCAAGAGAGTGCTGTAAACTGATCAACTATGAAAAATAAGTTCTCTGGAATGATGAGTAATTTAACATACACAAAATTCTAAGTTAGCAAAGAGGCAGATACTGTGTCAATTATTTATGGGGTTTAGATTTAAAGGTGTTTCTCAAAATATTTCAAAATCAGTTAAAACTAAAACAAACTTCAAACATTATGATGAACAAGCAGGAAACTTGTAGAACTTCATAAATACAGGGGTTCAAGGACAGGTAAAGGACATTAATAATAAAAAAAAAGTTAAACTTACCATTGAAGGTCACACTAGGCTCATTTGCATTCTTTGTAGAAGTTCAGAAAAGGTCATTTTTTTCCCCTCAACTCTGCCAGTTGCTCTGATGTCACTGACTGTTCATAGGAGACTACTGTCTAAAAAATAGTACGCAAAAAACCAAAATTAACTTTATCTTCTATTATTTTCTCTCATCTTGCTTAACTTGCTAAGCCCTAGAAATTAGTAATCAGCAGTTTTATGATTATTTACATAATATTATATGGGTGAACTGATCAAAAGGTGAAATTACTGTGTATTGGGTTGTTTGAAAATACTGTTCTGCCTCGGAAGAATAAGAAGGTAACTGCAAGTCAAAGGTATTTCTTTTGACCACTAGTTGACTCTGCATAGACCACTGCCAACTGGGACTGAAGATACTGAAAAGCTACAGACAGCTGAAAACCGACTTCATTTTGAGAAAATGGACATGACCGAACAAGAGTATTTTCCCCCCAAACTGTAGAGGGGGAGCATCTGTAAGGACACAGAGCAGCTAATATTAGCCAGATGATGCGGATCCATGAATACATAATGAGTGCAGCCTTATGTTTATCACAGTTCACACATCAAAGCTGATGAGCTATTTGAAAGCTACAGTCTGCTTTATTGTCCTAAACCCTGAAATCCTGGTGATTTTTTTTTCCTTTGGTTTACTGGGCTTTTAAAAAATTGTGTTCAGATTTATTATAAAACATGCTGAGCTAGAAAGGACTCACAAGGATCACTGAGTCCAACTTCTGGCCCTGCACAGGACAACCCCAAGAATTACACAATGTGCCTGAGAGTGTTGTCCAAATGCTTCTTGAACTCTTTAATACAGGCCACAGAGATCTAGATAGGTGATCTTGTTTGGAGTTTGCAGCATGGACCTGACAGCTCACAATCACTCACCACCACAATTAGTGGCAAAGGAGCAGTAGGTACTGGAAGGAATACACGTGCAACAAGATGCAGGTGCAGCTAAACTGAAAACCAGGACACATATAATTTCAAAGAAATCAAACCAAACCATTTGGTGTTTCTTCACATAATGGCAGTTAATGGCTTTTGTAGTACTTGGAGCACTGGCTGTTGATGTTACTTCAACAAAGAAAGCCTTTTTTTTAAAGCCGCCACCACCTTTGTAATTAACAAATACAAGTAAAAAAACCATCACAATGTTGAAGGATGTTGCTACACCTTTTTCATAGAATCACACAATGGTTTGGGTTGGAAGGGACCTTAAAGATCATCTAGTTCCAATCCCCCCGCCATGGGCTCGATCTGAGTACTTTAACACACTAAGTTTACAACTGAACATATCTATGGTCCTCTCGGCAGCCAGAGAAATATTATTAAAAAAAGAAAACAAAGCATGCTACAGGGATACACTTTTGAACTTGAACTCGTCACTTTTTTAGTTCCCCCTTCAAAGAAAGTGGATATGAAACATATGCTTCTACCCTGCCAGAATGTGAAATTCCTTTTTTGCAACAGCTTGTAAAGTGTCCACTTCCTACTTCTTGAAGTTCGCTAATTCTACTGAAAAGTAGTGATATCTGAAAAGGACCTACAACAAACATGTCAGGATTTTCCAACATACAAGCCTTTATTATTTTAAATACTGTGACATAGTGATATTACCACACAGAAACAACTGTAAGATTTAATTAAATTCAACCTTTAAGAAAAGGCTTTGTTTGGTGAGTAGGGTTTTGGTGACATCTAATTCTTTAACAACACTTATTCAGAAACAGCTACTGTTACCCAACTAGCAAAAAACCAAAATTGATTCATAAGTACTGCATCTTATCAAAATGAAAAGCTTAACCAGCCTTAATTATTAGCTCTTTCAACTTTTAGTAGGTTTTCACTTTTCCACATGTGAAAAAGTATGTCAAAACATCTACTATACTTATCCCTTAATCCCAGGTGATTCTGATGCTTTCACAAGCCTTTTATTTTGCTCTGAATTTCTAGTACTCCTTCCAGTCCAGAACTCCACACTTTACACCACTAGTGACCATACTGCTCCCTGACAGAGCTCCACTTCCCTACATGACAGCTGTAGGGAAAATACTGCTTTCATTTGAATGAAAGGGAACTCTTAAGCATAAATAAATTCAGATATTAGATAAATTCAAAGTTCATGTTTTAGTGGCTAGCCCACCATCAGACAACTCCAGAAAATACCCAGATTTAACACTGAAAGCTTTTATTGCAATTCACCTTCTCCTCTACAGGCACATTTCAACCACAGATACAATTACAACTACATGTAAATACATGGCTATACTTTGGTCTTTCAAGGCAAGTATTTGAGTCACAGATACTCCAGGCAATCCTGAACAGTTCTACTAAATTTACTGTAAGCAATGAATATATGCAACAAAATGCACTGTTCTGGTTTTAGCAGCAAGTCACCCAACATACTGCTTGAACTGTACTAAACTTGGTAACCTCTAAAGCATCACATCACACCCCTCCCAAATTTTAGTTGTGTGTTAAAGCACTAGGTCTTGAAAACAGAGAGGCGTAATGGAAATCTGGTAAATCCCCTATATTCAAGTACTCAGCTTCCAGGCTAAGCACAAAGAGAAAAATGGGAAATGTAAGACCATGTATAACCTGTGGATTGCACAAAACTGCAGTACAGGTACTACACTATTTCTGACTTGCATTCTGGCATTCTAAGGTCTTATTTTCCTGTAAAGATATACAGAGTGAAGAAAATAACTTTTTTCTACCACATCTGATTACAGGGTACTTTTAATATTCTCGCTGACTTAAAGCATAAATATGGAATAAAAAAATTGCAGTCCTTTATGTTAGCATAACAATGCAGATTTTGAGCAAGTCTTGCCATCAGAACTACTACTTCCTATCTGCTACTGTAGCTGGGTCCACCCTCACACTCCAAGCTCCAAACCTGCAAAGATCATCAACATGTTGAGAAAGCAAAACTAATGCAGAGGTTTATAAAAAATCATCCGTACTTGGTAAGCCAAGCAAAAGTATGCCTGCCCTTAAACTCAGTGGAAAACAGCAACTGCTTCTTGGCAACCAAAATTACTTTCACGCCAACTAGTCTATTATCAGTTTGATGTTGGAAAGAAAGAATCCATGTAAGGAGTATATAAGACTGAGAACCTTGCAAATCACAGACATGCAAGAGGTTGCTGAAGGCTTGATATGACTGGGCTGCTGATGTGAGTGGATATATTTTCCTTCTTACCCAACTGAGATGCTGATCAACCCAAGCAGGGTCTTGCAAGTGCCAGTACTTCACTTCCAGTGATGGATATATTCGATAAACACCTGCAAAATGCTGCCTAACAATTTCTTTGTTAAAACAGACTTGCTGCGAGGGAGAACCACATCACTGCCTAGTCCTAAACATGCAAACAGACTGACCATCCCTCAGGTTATTTTTGCCATCTCACCTACCTGCTACTTTCACAGCTTCTAAGACTGCCCCTCAGATACCTTTACCAGCCCTTGGGCTGTATGACTGCCAGCTTGTGGTCTAGTGCACAGCCACAGAACTACCATTTGACTGGATGAAATCAGGACAGACATGTACTTTACGTGCTTTATTACAAAGACTTCTGTTGGATGCTTTAATTTACAACAATATCTGACCATGTCATGAAGAATATACAGCTGAAAACAATGAAGACCAAGGTAAACCTTGAGAGTCAGAAAATGCACAGTAGTCATCAGAGCCAACAGTAAAAAAAAGAATAACAAGGCTGTGCAAAACAGCCTATCATTGGACAAAATCTCTTAGGCTGTTTGGCACAGAAATCTGCACTTTGCACTGCACAGTTTTCACATTTGTACAGACATTAAATGGAAAAGACAGAAGAGAACCAGAACTCACAAGACAATTGGCTCATAAAGTACATAGTTTTCTTGTTCCAGCTTCTTGAGATCACTCTACTAGTTCATCCAGTCTTCAAGAATAACAGACAAGAGTAAAACATTAGAAAGTCTCACAAAACTGAAAAAATGCACTGACAAAAAACCAAGTAACAACCACCAAAAGAGCCAAAGCACTTTCAGAAGGTAAGAAAACACAATATTCCTCAATGATTGCTACTTAATCCATGACACTACAGATGGTTTAGCACACCACATGTTGCAACATGCAGTGGTCTGCATAAGAAAACCACTGTCACAAATAAAAAATGCATAATGATATTCTAAGAGTATCCTCAATTGGGAAATTTGGGAGTGCAGAAGCCATTTTCTGTCTATCAGAATTGAGAAAAAATTGGCAAGTGTGTATCTTGGCAAGAATACAGCTACAATCCTGAAAACATGCAAAAGCTATTCAGCATTCCATAATTAGCTATCTGCCACCTTACATTAAAAGACCCTTGCAGGAACAAATATGTTTTTGTCTGTTAGACACATCTGACTATTAAACTTTAGAAACTGAGTAGTGGCACTTGCACGGATTGAAAGGCATTAATAACAACATGTTATTACAATTTACTAAAAAATAATCAGGCAATACTGGAGATTTATTTACTAGAGACACAAACTTTATTAATCACTGAAGGTTCTGAACTGTTTATAACATTACTTACAGTTCACAGAGAAAACCTTCAAATTATCAAAGGTGGAAGAAAGTGAAAAGCTGTTAAAACCACTCCTAGGGTTATTTTTATTTTTAAACAGGTGAGCAACTAGTTCATCTAAGAGCTGGTAGCTGAACTGATGAATATCAGCAGATATATACAAACCAATAGCACAGTCACTCAAAAATAGCATTTTAATTCAGCTTCTGAGGCTCTGCTGATGTCCTAATTTGTATTGCCTACTTGCTAACCTTTGTTTATTTTTATTCTGAAACATTTTTAAACTGAATATTCTTTCTGCTGATTTAGTACAAGTGTTTACTGACAGAGAGAGATCATAATTTTGTTTCTGTTTTGCCGTTCCAACAAAGCCTTAAACTTTATCTACCCATGCCACTCCAAGGTACAACTCCAATATGAAACATGCACAGCTGAAATTTAAATGATTGGGCTTAAATCCGATCTAGAAAGCAAGAAGTATTTGAAAAGATGAGAGGATAAATAATACAAAACATGCCTGAATTTCCCTTTCATCTTGCTGAAATCCTAAACCAGGATAAATATAACAAGAAAAATTTCATTGCGAAAACCTTTGGCAAGGTTTTCAGTACCCCATCAAGAGGCATGGGACTACTAGGAAATACTCTTCACTACTCAGGAAGGTAACGGCCTCCAGCAGCCTCTTCGCACGGTTCTGAAGGATGATCTAGGAGAGCACCGGCACTGATACAAAGTCAGAACACGTGTTATAGGCCAGACGAAAGATCTCCCACAGGGAAAGAACTTGCCGGCAACCAGGCGGCTGGACTAACACTAGGGACATTTTAGGTTACTCTGATACAAACAAGGACCAAAATGTAACACAATTTAAAATGGGTGAGATGAAGATCCTGGTTTAGCTGGTGGTCTAGCTTCAATTTGTTCAATGCAACTGGTACACGCCAGTTGAAATACAAACCACAGGTCTAGCTTGTACTTTTTAACTTAGAAACTTAAATCAATAACAGAATCTCACATTTCAATGTCAAACCTTTAGGGGTTTTTGCTACATTCAAACAGTAGCAAAATAATACCCGTTCTATTTACAGCAACTACATAAAACATCTTTTGTGGCCTCACTGATGCAAAAATAGTGTCTCTAAAATAACACTTATCACCACTCTCAGTGTTCCAGAAATGCAACAGCACAAACTGTATGCTTGTTTACTCCAAAGAATAAATGAACAAAAGCTACATGTGAGGTATAAGCTGAAAACACAGCCTTTAGACTCTGCTACTCTGTCGTTACTTAGTATGCTGGGTCTGCATAAGATCTTGTGTACTTTAAATAACATTCCATTAGGCTTTTCATGGTGCAGTTTTTCTATTAGGTCTTTGCAAGGGCACACTGTTATCAAAGCTGTGATTTAACATGTATGCCTAACTCTTCTATCAGAGTAGGTCAAACTGTTCACTATGGAGCTGAATTGATTTCTTGGCTCCAGAACTCTAAGTATGTATTCCCACTAAGAGAAGATTCACTTACATAAAGTTCATCATGTGAGAAGATGCAAAACATGCTAATTTACTTGGTCCAAGCCATGCTGTATTTTAAATGTTTTCTCGTTTTGTGCGGGGTTAATTCTTCAATTAGTTTTACTCTTTTTTTCACTTTTGGAGTTTCCATGCCCACCTCAAATCCAAATCCCCTTTATTTCTGCACCAATGATCTTTACTAGCTGCACTACACAATTACAACCCAGATATGGTTTCACTACCAGTAAATGTAATAAGTGTTCTCTGCTGATTCTGCAACAGAACACTCAAAAATGCTGACGCATATTAAATAAAGTACATTAAATAGCTATACTGGCATTAACAGCTGGTTAAGATGATGAAGATGATTTAAAAAAAAGCTCCTATACAGAAGCATTCCAGCATCAATGGATTATTTTCTCTACCACAGAAGGATTCATTTCCTGAAGGCTTAGTTTGTGGCTAAGGTGCCATTATTTACTGTGTCACTTCCTACACCTAAAAAAGTCCCTGCTACTAAGAAAACATTGTTTTCCACCTAACCATAATTAATTCTACTTTTAGTAACATTACCCATTCATTAAATATAACCCAGTCTCCTTCCCTAACTAGACAGTTTGCCTTTTGCACCCAATGTGGAACCATAATTAACCAACCCCTGGCTGAGATACAAGTCTTTGGAGTTGTGCTCTAACTGGAACAAGCTGCATAACTATAAGGAGCGCAAGGCATCTTGCATCTTGTCAGTCTCCATTAAATATCAACACTGATCAAGAGATAGCAAAAACATTGAAAACAATTATTAAGCTAAAAAAGGACAAAAGTACAAAGATAACGCTATAACCACCTTTCTCTTACCATTAAAAACAAAACAAATCCACTTCAGCTCTCCACAGCTGTTGAACAAACAAATACCAAGAGATAAACACGCCTGGAATGGTTACTAGTTTTCTTTTTTTTTTTTAATTTGAAAAGATGTCTTCACACCCATTTAACTAGAACACGGGATCCCAAACTTTCTCGGCTATCAGACCACTACCAAAACTCAGACTCGCCGGCTAGCAGTACCCAACGAATTCAAGCAGTTTATAGGTGCGATTTTTCCCGTGCCTTCTGGCCCCCAGTGTTCCCTACCTACCCCAAAGCACACCCGGGCCGTACCCGGGCAGTCCCGCAGCCCTCCGGCCGGCCGGGCAGGACCCAGCACGCTGCCCGCAGCGCTGGGGCGAGGCAGCCAAGGGAAGGGCAGCCCGGGCGGCGGAGGCGGCAGAGCCAGGGCGCGGTCCCGTACGCCGCTCAAGCGCCGCAGTCAGCGGTCGAGGCGGCACCGCAGCCCGGCAGGCGCGGGGGGCTCACCGACGGCGTACGGACCCGAAACTACCGCGGGCAGCAGAGGCACCGGACCCACTCCTTCCTTCCTTCCTTCCTCCCTCCCTCCACCCCCGGCAAGGCCCGTCGCGGGGCGCGGCGGCAGCGCGCCGTGCCCGCCCTACCTGAGGCCGGCACAAACGCAGGAGCCGCGGCCCCGCCACCGGAGCCGCCACCCACCGCGCACTCCGCCGCCGCCGCGCACGGCGCATGCGCGCCGCCCCGCTCTCCGCCCCGCAGGGGCTGTCGGGAAAAAGGTGGGCGGTGCGGTCGGCCCGGACGCATGCCGGGAGCTGTAGTCCCGGGGAGCCCGCCCGGTGGCGGGGGGGGTGCTGGGGGCCGGT
>VYZP01072628.1:0-14676 GCA_013400635.1 Hypocryptadius cinnamomeus | reverse complement strand
AAATAGTGATGCTATCAAATCATTTGGGTGACTTGTTAACTTTAAAATCACATTCCTTCTTATGCTGTTTCTTGTTTTTTAAAAAACAACAGCATGAATTTTTTTATAATAATCAAGAGAGCAAGAAAATTATTATCTTTTACCTATTCCAAATTCATTATAAATTTGTGGCACATTAACTGTTCTGTATAGCTAGTTTTTCTCAATATTAGTTCAAATCATTGAAACAGAAGTGGGAAAGAGAGAGGAACTTTTACATTTGGAAGAAAACCAAATCAAACCAAACCAAATCACAAAAACCCCGCCTTAATGATGTCTTGGCTTGAGATCAAACAATATACAGTACCTAATATGCTGCTTGACTCTAATTTAATTAGTTTCCTTTAAAATCAAAGATATTTCAAGGTCTGATTTCCCTGATGTAGTATTCCTTCAAATAGCCCAAAATACTCTTATGGCTATTGAAGAAATAGTAGCAATTCAGATTTGTGCAAGGCGTACGTATGTTTTACTCTGTGTGATGATCATTTTCATAAAGTCCAAAAATTTATATAAAATTTTTAAAGAATCCATGTGTGCTAGAATATCAGCTTTTATCAGAATGTTTAGCAAAAAGGGACGTAGTCACTGGTTTCAGATGGAGAAGCAGTAGCTATTGCTTTATCAATTCATTCAAATGCACAAAACAAGCCTAGTAATAACAATATTCTTATTTCTTTGGTATATTCAGAACCATGATTCAGGTTGGAAGGGACATCAAGATTTCTCTAGTCTATCCAACCTCCTGCTCCAAGCAGCGTCAGAAGGAAAAAGATACTGCTTATCTCCAGTCTGAACCTCCTTGTTTCAAGTTATGCCTGGTGCCTCATGCTCTGTCCATCCACCCCGATGAAGTGAAATGCTTTCACAGGCATCTCACTGGCTGGGAGGATCATATCTGAAAAGTCTACACCTAGAATAATCAACAGTTAGTGCTTGTGCTAAGCTGTTGCACTCACTTTTTTCGAGGCTGTAGTAGGCTCCTTGCTGTCCATAGATGGAGCATCAGGCAGAGTAGACCTGACTGCAGTGAAGAGTGCTGAGGAAGCAGAATTTTTATGAGCTGAAGTTCCATGGTTACTTCGAAATAATCACATTAAGACTTTTTTGTGTCTGTGACAAAACTTCCATCCAGTTCACCAGCAACAGGAGAGACGAGATTTTACCTTCAACATTTTATTTTTAATGCTGTCAAGTGCCTACTGCTTCTTCCTAGGTCAAGCATCATCTTGTACAAGAAGGACATTATTCCATCCATTCTTGTTTGGAAAACACAAGAAAATCCCTGAATAGTGAAGAATATTTCTAATACTGATAGTTTTCTGTCTGTTTAACTGACTTGCTAAGAAGGCTTAGAAAATGAAACTAATTTACCAGAATTAAAGTAAATTGAGTAATGAATGACAGTAAATTATGGATAAAAACAGGAAGCACTGCAAATCTAAGAAGAAAATACAGTTTTATTTTTAAATTCATTTATATTCAAAATGAGAAAACATTTTATTTTTCCAGCCTTTATAAGTGTTTTATTTTGGGCATTTCTTCTCCTAGCTGAAATAATTATGACATTTATATGTTGAATGACATATATCTCTGGCACTCATCTGATATCCTTTAGCATGGTCCAATTATTTTCAGTGATGTGTCAGGGGCGACTGAATGTGTTGCTTACATCCAAAGGCTAAACTAATGCTGCTTCATTAGGCACAAGCTGCATGCCCAGGGATGCTCAAGGCAGTTAAGCATCTGGGCCAATTTAGATTTTTATGTTTTCAGAACTTTTGCCTTAAATATTTTGCATCTCTCCCCACCCTTCTCCCTGTCTCATCAGAACATTCTTCTGTCTTTCAGAGCTCCAGAACAGGTGTTAGCATATGCTGAATATAGTTCAATGTGAATGGATCTCAAAAAAATGACTTGAATGCTGGAGGATATTCAGGGTTGTTTTCAAAGGAGACACATATTGAACTATGTGCAAAGCCTGTCTTGGTGAAGTGCATGTTTTATCAAGCAATAAAGATTTGTGGGCCAGCCTCTGAAAGCTAGAAGCATCACCACTATAATGCTATTTTTGTATAGGCTTGAATTAGCATGTGCACACAAATTCCTTGTATGTGAGGGTGTGTATACGCAGAGTGAGGGTGCAACTGCACTTAGAGGAGGCCTGCAGAAGGGATTGATATTCCTACATGATATGTCCAAAAGCATGCAGGGAAAATGTTACATTTGAAAAAAATGAGCTCTATACGTGTGTGTGTGTGTGTGTGTGCGCGCGCGCTTGCATAGGTATTGCTTGCATGCTTTGCCCTTTGTGTATTAGGAGTTCTGCTTCTTTTTAAATTTGGTTTTGTTAAAATTGATTTAGTATCTCATAAGGGACTCAGTGCCCTCCTGGGATTCTATTCAGCCATTCTCTCCACAATTACCATGAAATTAACTCTTAAAGCAGTATACTAAGACTCTAAGATGCACAAGAGAGTTTTTATATACCACTGTTTTCACCAGAAATTGGTTTGCTTGAGTGTTCTACTTTAAGGTGGTAATGGGAGTTCCGAACTCAAATTAGAACTTCAGTGCCCATGTGAGCATGGTTCTTTCAACTCTATCTTTGCAGAAGATAATATTCCTCTTTTGGAGGGAAATTCTACAACTTTTGGAGTTGGTTTTTTTTTTTTCTTTCTTTTTTTTTTCTGTTTGGTACACATTTTGCTCTTTTCAGAGCTTTTCTAGGCCTTCTTAGCCCCACTTCCTTTATCTATCATAATCCTTAAGTGTTTTAACTGAAGATAGCATAGAAGACACTATTTATCACTTTCATGAAGAGTTCCCAAGTTCTGCAATTCCTGCTCTCACATATTTTCTCTCACATATCTTGAAATCAGCCCTTCATGGCAGACATCTCTCAGGACTTGCCAGATATACTTAGGCTTCTAAAAAAGAGGGATTTTTTTGCAGAGTGTTTATCTTAGGTTGTTTATTGACTGTTTCTGCATGAGAAGTGAGAAAATAGAATCACAGAATGTGGTTGGACAAGGCCTTTAAGATCCTCAAGCCCAACTGTTAACACCACTATGTTCACAACTGTACCACGCCTCCAAGTGCCATATCTTCACATTTTTTGAACATTTCCAGAGACCACTGGAAATGGTCTCTGAAGCCACTTGACCACCTTTCTGGACAAGCTTTTCGGTGCCTGAGCAACCTTTGGTGAAGAAATTTTAAATCTGCAACTTGAAGCCATTTCCTCTTGTCCATTCAATGTTATGTCAAAGATGCATTTCTTCTTCTGTATTATTTGTGGCTTAAATACTAATTAAATATTGTCTGTTACTTCTTTAAGCATCTTCCTACAGAAATAACATGCAAATTAAATTTTCTGATTCAGAAAAAACCATTTCAAATAGGTCATAATGGAATAAGTGAACTAATGTAATAAAAATATATCACAGCAACTCCATTGCTGTAGAAATTTTATAACAAGAAATGGAGTAGGCAAATGTGACTTACTTATATAATTAGTAATTTAAAGTATTTATTATAATTAAAATTGTAGAAATTATGTGGATAGCAATCAGTTTTCATTACAGTTCTTTGCACATTTCAGTGCTATAATTAGACTGTGGCATCTGTCATTGCTGATTAATTTGTAGACAACTCTATCTTCCCATTAAGATTTAATGTGTTCCAAGGCAAAATTATCATTATCTAAAAATACAAAATAAAAAGTGGTAGCTGTTTGGGGATATTAGCTTTTTCGCTTTATCATTTTGGAATCGAGAACATCTCAGTGGGGTCTATACCATTCTCTGTAAGCAGCACTGGGTGGAAGGAGACAAAGCTGCTCTTTTTGGGCTTAGAAAATTACAGCCTTTTTTCTTTTTTTTTTAAAGACTTTCACTATACTCTTGCACACTTTGGACTCAGCAGTCCATGGAAAGCTGTTCTAACGGTAGGAAGAGAAGAGCTTTATGCTATCAGGTTGTGAAGAGTGATGGTATCATCTAAATTGGAAAAGATTTAAATACCTCTGGTGCTCCTGCTGTGTTCTATAAAAACTTGAGTTTGGCTTCAATTGTATGAAGATTTACTTTTCTTTTACCTCCATTTGCCTGTTTGGCTGTAGTCTTGAAAAGCTTTGAGCCATAATGAATGAAAGCTATTATATCACTGGTCTGTTCACTCAGCTCCTGGGATGGCAGAATGTTGTGCTTCCTTATTTTTTGCAGCCACATCCAATATACCTTAGCAGAACTATGAATGCTGTTGATTGATGACCTGGATAGGTCTGCCTTAGCTGCTGCGTTGCCTCTCTTGTGTTCTCTACTTGGACTGTACTTCAGGATGTGCTGGATTGAACCGCAAATGTAGTTTATGAAGTAATTTACGAAACGGTTTCTCCTACTTCTTCTTCTCATTCCTCTGTAAGATTTCACAATCTCCTTGTGCTGGCAGGTTTTTTCCGTCTTCAGTAAAAACTGAATCACTAGGCTGATCTAAGCTAAAAGACAACCTTCTTGAAAAAAGCACAGAAAGCAATATATGGGCAGAAACAGGGATGAGATCAAGAAAGATGGGAATTTTTGATCTGTTTCTTTGCCAAGAGTAGCATGTTGGGACTGTATGGTTCCAGTCTAGTCTGTTATGAGCTAAGTCACAGGAAAATCAGATATGTAAAGCCACCAAGCCAGGACATACTTTGCAGGTGCCTTTTCAGGGCTGGACATCAACTCACACCTGAGCTCCCAGGAGCACATATTTGGACTAATGCTGCTTTGAGTCTCTTAATCCACCTGTGTTTATTGTGCAAAATTTTCACTTTGAGGCTGGGAGTATTTATACTGAGAAACACTAAAGAAATAGGACAGCTTTTGTAAACTGATGTGTATTCTAGCACATAAATATATTTCTTCACTTCTCTAATTCTCATAAAAGCCTTCAATTCTATTCAGAAGAAGATAATCTCTTCCAATACACATTGCAAGTAGCTTAGAATAGCAACCATGATAAAAATAGAGTGTGCAAGTCAGGGTGTGTCACATCAATAAATATTTTTACTGATTCAATTACTTGACAATATTTTATTGAGAAATAAGCTCTCATGATGATGAAATCTGTGCTACTAATGAATCTAGTGTTAACAAAAATATAGCTGGCTGTATTAAGAAAGTTAAGTTATCATGTCTTAACTCCTGTGCACATATAGAAGTGTTTTGTATGAAGTGCTTTAATGTGATATGGTCTTGTAAAACAACATAAGTACACAGAATTCTGTCCTTGAAAGAAAAATAGAAGTCTTAGATTGTCAAGATTTGTAAACATGAAGAATCTCAGGCATAGCACTTCATTAATGTGGTGATTTAGTTTATTATGTCAAAGCTTGCTTGTTTGCATGTGCAATGAGTTGCTTTTTTGATTTCTGGATGAGATAAATATCATGCAAATCACTTTTTTTTCTATAGATATGAAGTTATCCAAAATTTTTAAATTGAAGATTTTGATTTTCTAATTAAAAATAAGATTTAAGGCACATTAAGCAGAGAGATTGCATTATGCAAAAAGTGTGAAATAAGTTTCACATTGCTGTGACTGACTAGCATACCGAAGGTATCATAACCATATTGCTCCATGATAAGCAGGTTGTGATGAGCAGCAAGAATAAAGATTAAATTAATAGAAGAGGGGACATCTTAACATTTGTACCTGAGCCCAGCAGGGAGACTAGTGAGAAGTCCAAGAGATGAAGGTAGGCAGGTGAGGTGGGTATGAAGTTGTAGCAACTGCTGTTAGGCATATGTGCTATCATTTTCCAGCAATCTCCAGTCGTATTCAGAATTATTCTAAATCTGGTGTTAGGATACTTCTAAGATAATTCTAAAAGACAAGTCTAATATATAGTAAATGTGTTTTCCAGTCTTGTATGTTCATACTCTTGAAAACTTCTCTTTTTGTTTTCAGAAGCACTTTCTACTGATCCTTGCTGTAGTGGGTTTAGTTTTGGCCAAATGCCTATACACCCACTAGAATTATTTACTCTTTTTTTGCTGTAAGGTAGGATTAGAACAGCAAAGCAGGCTCAAAACTTTAATGGGTATAAAGAAAACTTTATTAATGGAACTAAAAGAATAATAATCAGAATAAAAGCTTCAGAACACTTCTCACCCCCACACTCTCCTTTTCCACTGACAACATAGAGACAAAACCTGGGATTTTCTGTGAGTTTACCACCTCTAAAATAGTCTTTCATCAGTTCTTGTAGAGAAAGGAGTCTCTCTTGTCACATGGAGACTTCTCCACAAGAAAGAGTTCTCTCGTGGCTTTTAATTTCCACGACTAGCAGCCTCCCGTAAATCTGCAATCGTGAAGTTCCTCCTATCTTTTCCAGCCTTCCCACAGCTGCTTTCATGGGCCATGTTAAACTTATGCAGTACTATTTTAAGTATGAGCTATTCAAAAGCAAAGGTTCTCTTTATTTCTGAGATCATCTTCATTTCTGGGAAAGAGGTCTTCTTTCCCTGGGGACAAAGAGTCTTCATCACTCTTACCTTTGTTCAAGCTTATCATTTGGATCACAACTACTTCAACATCTGCTTGCCTCAATGTGGGTGCTTTTGCTCGTGTCTACAGTTTGAACGCTCCATCTCCCCATGCTTTTTCATGAATTAAAGGGATATTCTAGTGTATCACAGTCCGTCACCATGGCCATATTGAAAGAATTTCAGCCTAAGATTATGGCATCTCTGCATTCTCCTCCCATATGGGATTTGACTACTCCTTTACTGACCTTGGTGTCTTCATGCTGTTTCTCTACGCATCTTCATTCTGTCCTTTTCTCTCACTTGAGAGAGGATTGGTGTCTGCAAGTCCCATCTGTTTTGGGGAGTTTTACAGTGCTGAAAGATCTGTAAAATGATTAATCTTGCCCGGGCCTGCATATGTTCATGTGATTTTTGCCGGGTGGTGGCTGGAGCACTCACAGTGATGGATTTTCAGGCCACACTGGGGATACTGTGTCAGAATCTCAGGAGGCCCAGGGCTGCTCCCGGGGCCTGGTGGGCTCCCTGAGAAGGGGCCTGGCCCCTGCTGCGTTCATCTTGTTTCAGCTGCATGATCTCCCACCACACTGGGACAGCCCCTCATCAAGATGATCCAGCAACCTGCGCCGCTGCTCAGCCAGCCCCAGAGCTGTTGAAGGTGGAGTTTCCTCTAGAGGCCGCGCTGGGAGGAAGCAGGGGGCGGGAGCAGCTAGGATCTTATCAGCCAGGCTAGTGCCCAGCTGCAGCACATCAGGGCCAATGGCCTCCCCTCCCGCTGCCAGCAGGCTCCGGGGCCTGGCCTGCTCCTGCCAGGCCGCGTGGGCTGCAGTGGAGTGGGGCCTCGAAGGGCCCACATCCTCTTACCTGTTCCCAAGCTGGAAAGAAACGAGCTTTTCCCGGGCTTGCCCATCTTTAAAATGTGAATCTCACAGAGGAAGATCTAGATTTCTTAATGGTTTAATCATTTGTCAATTCTCAGAGCTAGCCAGCTATGGGTTTTACTAGGCACAGAGGACGTTCTAAACAGCTTCTCTCAGAAAAAATCACTTCCGTGGTTGGCTCCAATGCAAAACCAACACACTTGTTTTCTCCCCGTCTTCAACATCATTATGCCTTTAATAGAACCCCAGTGGTACAAGAGTGGTACGAACTGGAATATCATCCATATTTTTATTTTGTTTTTAGTAAAGTAGCATCTTCAATGGACTGACCGCATCAGTAGACAAGGTAATAACTTTCGTGTAATCTACCTACACTTTTGTAAAGCCTTTTCTGTAGTGCCACACAGCATTTTGGCTGCTAAACTGGGGAGAGAAGAATTTGGCAGGTGGATTATTAGATGGATAAGGAATTGGCTGGATGGTCATATCTAAGGAATTATAGTCAGTGGCTTAAGGTCCAAGTGGAAACCATTTAAAAGTGGTGTCCCTCAGCGACCCATGCTGGGACCAACTCTGCTTAATGTCTTTCTCACAGATATGGAGGATGTCATTGAGTGCTCCCTTAGCAAGTTTGCAGATGACATCAGGCAAGCAGCGCAGCTGATTCACTGGAAGGAAAGGATGCCTTCTGAAAGAACTTTGACAAGATTAAGGTGTGGGCCCATATTAATCTCATAGTTTCATTAATTTCAACAAAATCAAATATAAGGTGCTGCAGCTGGGATGAAAAATTCCCCAAAATCAGTAAAGGCTGAGGAATTAAGGCATTGAGGGAAGCCCTGCAGAGAACAACTTGGAGATACTGGTACACAAAAAACTGGACCTGAGCCATCAAGATGTGCTTTCTGTCCAATGGTGTCTGGGGCTCCATCCAAAGCAGTGTGGGCAGTAGGTCAAGGGAGGTGATTCTGTCCCTCCTCTTTGCAAGTGGTGAGATCCCACTTGCAATGCTGCATCCTGCTCAGGGTCCCCAGGATAAGAAAGGCATGGACCTGTTAAACATTTTGCTTGAGAAGAACAGCCGAGAGAGCTGAAATCATTCAGCCTGGAGAAGAGAACACTCTAGGAACATATTATTATGGCCTTTCAATATTTGAAGGAGATTTAAAAGAAAGATGGAGAGAGACCTTTTTCTTTTTTTTAATATCCGGGGCCTGTAGACATCACGAAGAAACTTTTTATGATGAAGGTAGTGAGACACTGGTACAGGTTGCCCAGAGTTGTGGAAGTCTTTAACATGAGGCTAGGTGGGGCTCTGAGCAACATAATCGCTGCATGGTGTCCCTGCCTATGGCATGAGGGTTGGAACTAGATGATCTTTAAATATCCCTTCCTACCTGAACCTTTCTATGAATATATTACATGTATATTCAGTGTGAATTTTTCACTCTGAAAATCAGTAATCCATTAGCAGAATCATCTACTCAGAGGAAAGGCGCCTCATTTTTAACTTGATGGGTTTGTTACTTGCTACAAATATAATGCATAAATCCTTAGATCAAGCAAGTAGTATTGCAGGAATGGATTTTTATTTTATATAAGATCAATTAAAATGGACAGTACTCAATAGGACAGATGTAATTTTTTTTTTTTCTTCAAGTAGCAATGCTTACTGGTTTGTGTTCTGACAGTATTTCTTCCTTCAGGAAGCCAAATAGGGATTGTAATTTTCTGAGTCTCAGGAATTAAATGCACTTCTTCCCGGACTCCCATAAATAGCAAAATGCAGATTAAACAGCAGCGACAAGGGAATTAGATACATGTGTGTATTCATCCTGTTCACACTCTGGAAATTCTTTGTAAATGAGACTAATTTTGATTTTTTTCCTATGTGTAAATATATTAAAAACATGTTAGAACAGCTGTCTGGGCACATGCAGGCTAAACTGATTGCTAATATCAATCTTCTCTCTGGTCATTTGTTAGGATACTTAGGAAAAAGTGTGGGCAGTTTGCTTGGAAGGATGTCTTGTACTAAGAAATGCAACTTCATTTCCAACTTTATTTTCTTTCTTAGGTGTCCATATGTTGTGGTTTAGGAATGTTATTCCCCAAATTATTGTTGCCACTGAAACCAGGTGCTGTTCCCTTGGTCTCCCTCTCTCTTCCCTGTGGTAGGCTGAAGGGGAGAATTGGAGACACAAAAGGTAAAAATCACAGATTGGGATAAGAAGAGTTTACTGGAAACAGCAATGAGATAAGAAAATGAGCTGTAACAGCTACAATACCAATAACAAAGTGTACAGGAAAGGCAAGGGATTCAAATGTGACTGCTCAGAACTGGTGTTACCCAAACTCTCCCTTCTGCCTTACTCAACTGGAAGGAACCCCTTTTCCGCAGACATTATTTATTATTCACCCAGCTACTGCAAAAATTAACCTGGTCCTTACTAGAACAGGACACCATAAAAATACAAATCCTTTCCACACGCTATGTCAGATTCCAAGGAAACTCTGTCATCCACACCACAGCTCCAGCATGATATCATACCTCTCCTAAGGACCACACTTCAGTTATTGCTACCATGTCATGTAGAGTCTACCCTGAACTCTCATACTGAAGATGTAATATGTGTGAATTACCATTTCTGCTAAAATCTGTCAGTCCTCCTGGCATCAGATAACAAAAGACTGGGAATGGGGAAAGTGAATTTTACTAGGAAATGGCCTTGCCAGTGCTGACAATGTTTGATATAACAATGTTTAATATAACTGCAATATACAAGTATGTCGTCCAGCAGAAAAGCAAATATTCTCTCTGCTGCAGTGGTATTCCTGTTTGATTTTTTAATTTTTTTTTTTAATTTTAATATGAACCCTTACATGACAGATCTGCCCACAAAAATCTATGGGAATTACACTGTTGGAAAATTTGTAATATAGCCATCTATGAGACTTTCTTTCTATTCTTCTATTGTTTTTCAGCCTAGAAGATACAGAATGCAGTCTGCCTAATGTGACCCAAGGTTGCAATTACCATGGAGTACATGGCACAAAAGATGGTATGAAAGTAGCTCTGCAATTTAGCCTGATGCTAGCAAAAATCTGGAATTCTAAATAATTTTTTTTGCTTCATCTGAAAAAATAAAAAACACCCCATACATTAATTCATGCCATGTTTAGAGGCATGCCAACAGCTCTCCAAACAACTTGCTTTTCATAAAGTAGTCCCATGATCTTTCAGATAATTAGTGGGGGGAATTGGGGATAAGAAGTGACTAACAGCTACACAACAAACATACATCTTCACCAGCTTTATTCTTTTGCCATTTGCATGGTGATAAGTTGTTTTCTTTTCCTTTACTAAAAATAAAAAAAAAAGAAAAAAATTAATCCACAAGAAGCCCACATCAAACCAACATACCAGCCAATCAAAAAAAAAGCCTCCCAACAGAAACTGTAAGCACAAAGTTATTTTTACTCAGTAATGTATACCTCTTATGGCACAGACATCTTTATTTTGGTTCAACACACTTGTTATTTTCACTGCCTTTGAGGAGTCCCTCATATAGAGAGCCAGAGCAGCCACAGATATGTACTGATCATTGTACAGGATGTGATATGTCTGTCAGTATAAAACTAGAGAGTTTGAAAAGAATTGTATAGTATATTTTTGAAATTTGCAGTCTAGACTGAGTTAATAAACTAATTCACATTCCCATACTTAATGCAGTGCTTGCCTATTTGATTCTGCTTTTACTGAAAGAAAAAAAGGCTATTTGATGGTTTGCCAGGGGAAACATCAAACTGGTGATGTTTATGACAGTAATTGCTTGGTCTTGACAACAAAATTTAGATTTTTCCATATTACTGAACTTCTCAGATGGGGAAGAATGTATAATTCATTGTTGTGTTTATGATAGTTATTGCAGAATATAGTTTTAAAATATTTGTAGAGCAAAGAAAACTAAAATCCACAACTGTGCCAGGTACCTTAAAACTACTTTCTTGTGATTTCCTAACAACGTAACTGTATTGAAGAGTAGATTGATACTTGAGCTAAATTCCTGCAACTACTCTGACTAGCAGAGTTTTCATTTTATAAAGTGAAAAAAAAAAAAAATGGATCTCTAGGTAACCACACAGTCTCTGCTTTTCTACTACAAACCGAGAAAATATATAGTGCAACGTGTATCCAAAAGTAAATGCTTTCGAAACAGAATGAATTTTAAACTGTGTCTGAATAATTTATTGATGGCAATAACCTTTTAATTTGGAACATCTTAGGACCTTTTTTTTCAATAATTCCAATAAAAGTTTATTTAAGATAGGATCTAAATGAAATAATTCAGCTATTGGTCTATTAAGATGTTTTTGAAATTGTTGAAAGCATATGAAACTTTTTGTTTGTTTGTTTGTTTTTTATGATTTTGTTTTGATTTTTTTTTCTTGATGTGGGATGTATAGATTTTCATTTTCCTTTTATCTTTCAATAAAATATGCTCTTTTCTGGGCTATTTCTATATCTAACACGTTTGAAGGACCATCTTAGCATGTAAAGAAAGAAGGATGAATGTCCTATAACCATACCAGACTGATCTTAACAACTTCAGGTCTTTATTGATTTTCATGGAGTTTGATACTGTGTTATGAATTTCTTTATTATAAGCATAACATTTTATTCATTTTAGTAGTTGAATAAATTTACTTATTATCTTAGTAAGGCATAGAAATTGTGCTTGTCTGTTATAAAGTGCTACCTCTTCTGAGAAAGAATTACAAAAAAGAGACCTGTGAAACATAACAGAGGAAATATCTCAGTGTCTTTTATTAGGCTGACTGGAGAAATGAGGAAAAAGAAAATGTTTCTGGGAAACTCAAAAATTTCTTTCAGAAACAACTGTAATGGTAGATTCTTCCCTCCCTGTTAGGCTTAGAACTGCCATCTAGTAATTCCTTTGTAGCATCCATCACTGTTTTTCAATTTTTTTCATTACTTCCTCATGGTTATTTCACTGCACACCTGCTGGGAATGTATGGCATAGAACAACTGTGGAATTGTACTGCTGACAGCTGACAGTCTTCTGTGTGTTTGTACCCTAGCAGGACACCACAATTTTTTCATGGTTTATAGATGTCCACAGATGAGACTAACACTTTCTGTACACACTTGAATGAGAGATGAGTACTGTTTGTCCTGAACTCTTTGTTGCCCTGTAAAGGCTATTTTTGAAAGACTTTTGTCAACTACTAAATATTCTTACGGGAACTTTAGTCTTAAGATAGTAGTTTTATTTCCTCTGGAGGAACAAACTTTTAAAAACAGTACATGCAAGGACCTAAGCAAAAGTTTACTCAACTTTATCCTAAAGTGTTCTAGGAAAAAAATAATGTCTTGCCAAGAATTGCTGAAGCACATCTCAAAAGGCAATAAAAATCTTTTTGATCTTTTTCTTTCTTTTTTTTTTGGTGGAATGTTGTTTTTCTTTCTTTTCTTGATGTTCATGAGGGATATTACAAAGGAAGAACATACGATATTATCAGGTCAAGCTTTACTACTGAGCAGCTGGAGGAGACAAAGATGAGTAGCTAGTGGTAAATTCATTTTCTGCATGAGCAGAAACATCTGTTCATTGCTGAGATGTTCATTTGTCCAACCTTTCAAAAACTTTGGTTATACATGCCCACTTCTCAGCATGAAGCTGAATTTCTGTGTTGGAGGGAAAGATTAAAGTGTGGCTGCTTTTATTTATTGAATTTTTTTTACAAAAATGTGAGCTGTATAGAGAACATAGCAGATGAGAAAGTACAAGTATGTCAGTCTAGTCACATCATATTTTGCACCTCTGTTGTAACCCTTGACAAGCATTACTTTGCATGTGGTCTACTAAGTGGTGTTAACTTCTACCTCTGATTTGATTTTTTCCCCTTCTTTCCTACACAGTACACTACTGTCTTGTACATAAGAATGAGTAATAATTTTCCTTTAAAGTCAGATTTTTCAAAGAAGAAAAATTTGATGAATTTTTAAACCAAGTGATAAAAGTGAATTTTCTTGTATTCTTCACATACAGAAGAAAATATGGATACTTGGGACTGTATTTCTGAAGTTCAGTAGTGAGTCTGGACTGAAAGGGACATTTAAATTTGCATTAAAATATCAGTGAAGAAAAGATGCCTCAGGAATATGTTATGGTCAGCACTCAGTCTACAAGTGTGCCTGCTGTAAAGATGTGTCAGAAATGAATTCTAAAAATATTCTGTAACTATTTACAATTAAGACTTATTTGAAATAAATACTTCTGTTAGTCGCTAATCAAAAATGTAGTATGCTTTTGAGTAATTCAACCTCAGGCAAATGTCTAATTACCTTCTGTAAGATACCTTTAGATTTTTTTGCCAAAATTTTCAATTTTGTTTGGAAAATATGGTATAAAACTTCATGTGAAGGTATCCTTTTAATTTTTATTTCAATTACTTTTAAGACTGCTGTATAAAAATCTGCTTTGGTGAATCACTGTTCACAGATGCTGATTATTCTTCTTAAAAGTTAACCTTGATTCTTTTTTTTTTAAATTGAAAAGAACATTTTATAGGAGTATTTCCTTTGATATTTTAATTTAATGATGAATTATTTCTAGCTCTGCTCTCTTTTTTTTTTTTTAATTTATGTCTACTCAAGTTTTCTCACAGAAGTAGCACTCTGTAAAATACAAGTGAAAAGAAGATTGTTGGTATTATACAGCTATAGTTTGGGTGGAAAGGAAACCCCTATATTTTTAGGCCATTGATCGAATTATACCCTGATTTACACATTCACAGCCTTCCAAGGAGAGCTACAAATCTTGCTGAGTGTGATTCTCTTACAAAACTTCAAGGTGTGAAATAGCTGTGTTAACACATTTTAGATTAAACACTGTAACTTTCATCTTCACAGTATTAGCTTCCTCAAATGTATTTCATTTTATTATTTTATTTATTTTATATTCTATAATTTTAATTACAGAGGGTTACTGACATTGCTTTCTCTGTTTCTTTCTCTACCTTACTCTTGTTAATGCTGACAGAGACTGAGATTCAAGCCTGTGAAAAAAATTACCATTTTTTCCCTTGGAGGTAGTTTGTCTTACATGTATCAGAAGGATTACTGCATGTGCATCTGAAGACAAAATCTGGCATAGAGACTTCAGCTTGTTTGCATCAGGCTGAGCTGTAGAGTGCTG
>VYZP01072627.1:11117-51548 GCA_013400635.1 Hypocryptadius cinnamomeus | reverse complement strand
AACCCTCTCAGGGTCAGGATGTCCCTGGTCCATCCCCAGGTGTTTGGACACCTGAACCCTGTCCCTGGTCCATCCCCAGGTGTTCCCTGGCCTGCCCAGCTCCTGATCCTGCACTCTGCATTTTCCTTGAGTGCTCAGTGGCATTTCACAGCTCTTCCTGCACAAAGTCCACGGCAAGAGCTGTTCTGCTGCCAGCTCCCCAGTGCAGCATATTTTATCTTAGAGTTTGGGGAGGATCTTTAATCCTATCAGAGAAAAAATACCCCAAAGCATCTTTGATTCACAAAAATAAACTTGTATAAGTTGTTTTAAAATTGTATCTTTTAAAATGCATTTTAAAATTTAAATAGGACCTCAAGCTTTAAGATATTCCTTCATTTTCTGACTGAAAAAATTCCTTGAAGAATTAGATTGAATTGTGCAGAAATATTCATGGCTGAGCATACAGAGATATAAATCAATACAGAAAAAAAACCCAAACCAGAACAGAAAAAAAAAAATCTAGATGCTTCCCTGTCCCAGATTTCCCTATAAACTTCATGACACACTTTTAGTTGAGGATATAATGAAGTGTGTGCTCAGGTCACTGAAATGAACAAGACATCTTGTCTCTAGGTTTAATTAAAAGATTTCTTCATTGAATTGTGTTGTACAAAATTATAATTTGTTTTGTGTTTGCTGTAATTACAAGCAGTCTCCTGCCAGGCAGCTCTGTGCATTTCTCTCGATGTGTGCTTTAATCTGTATGAGGGGGCACAAGGCACAAGTAGGACATTAATCAATCTCCCTGAAGCAGCTTTTCCCCTTGCATAGCTTCCATCTAAATAGAAATCTGATCATTTCTAAAAGCATGGTTTTAGCAAGCAGGGACTGACTTTTAGTTTCTCACTACCCCTGTTTCTTTTCTGCCCCATGGCTTCTCTATCTGTAATTGTACCATAGACTGAATTAACTGATATTTGAAACACTTAATTTGATAAATCTGCATGAATCCCACGGGCTGCAACAGGAGCTCAGTAAGTGTTTGTGGTGCTGGAAGCTGGGATTAGATCTGCCTTCCTGGCACATGTTCCAAATGGGGACTGGTCTCTTTTTGTGCTTCTCCTGCTAAAATTGCTCTGAGCTGGCCAGGAGGAGGAGTTTGTCCTTTGGGAGGTGGCACTGGACACGTGCCTGGGTGTGCAAAGGGTCACCTGCTCCTCCTTGGCATTGCTGCTGGCTCCAGGTAGCAGTGCCTCGATGGCAGGAAGGGTTTGCCCTGGCCTGATGAGTTCTCTGGGATCACAGAGTGGATCCCAGACCAGGAGTGTCTGTGGGCTGCCCCTGCTGTCACCTGCCTGTGCAGGGCTCGCTGCTCTTGGACTCCTGCACTGGGCTGCCCACTCACAAACTGCTCTGGACACTGAAGACGTGGCTGCAGTGTTTTTATGACCATCTCTCAGATCTCTTTCCCTGCTCCCTCAGTTCCTGACTCACCACCTGTGTTTACCCTGTGTGATACCAATGTTCTGTTATCCCCATTTCCACAGATGAAAAACTAATTAAAATCTTTCCCATTAAAAGAATTTTATAGTAAAGAAAAGTTCCACCTGCTGCCTTGCTGCCAGAACATAATTGATAAACTCCTTGGTGTGGAGGCTGACATTTCTTTAATGGTCTCACCACAATTTCCCATTTCCATTTTCTCCTCCAGACTAACAGCTAAAGCCGTGGCTGTTCTCTTACCAATCCTGGGGAGCTCGTGGATCTTTGGCATTTTGGCTGTCAATGCCCACGCTTTAGTATTTCAGTATATATTTGCTGTTTTTAACTCACTACAGGTAAGTACCTGGTGGGAAAATTTATGCTTACAGGAGTGCTTCTGAGATCCAATTAAATGGATCATTAGTAATGTCTTCATATGTTTATGTTTATTGCATTTTATCCTGTGTTCCTTCCTCTGTCTTTGAATTGTGTGCTAAGCACAGAGCGCTGGCAATTGCTTGTCTTTGTTTGAACAGAACTTGTATCCCACTCCTTAGAGTTTCCAGTAGCAATAATTAAATAAATGAGACAGCACTGAAATTCATTCTTGCAGCCCTGTGTACCACAGGCAGGATTCTTCAGCAGAGATACCAGGCCAATTTTTCAATGCCAATTTGAGGCTTCGTTACTGAGACTAAATGAAAGCAAACAGAAGTGTGTGGGAAAGATCAAAAGTGGAGCTATTCCCTGTGCTGTACAGAACTCCTGCCTGCAGGAAACTCAACCCTCATCTCCTTGGCACAGCAATCCAGAAAAGCAGCTCTGTCCAAGGAGGAATGTAAACATCTGCTTAGCTTTAAGCAGACATTTGTACAGGCATAACCCTATAGGCATGTTACAGTTCTTTCCCAAACAGTGGTTACAAAGAGGAGGAAAAAACAATCTCCTGTAAATCCTTTCTTGTCTCAGAAACAAACAGCACTATGGATACAAAAATAGTGAAGCAGGGTTCTTGGTGCTGAATACTACTGCCAGAAAAATAAAATTATTTTTTGAGGGAAAGGGATTTTCACTTTGCATTGGACTAAAAGCCCAAAGATAGCAAAATTCTGCCGTGACAATTCTCCTGGTGCTAATACCTTGCTTTTCTAACCTGAAAAATCCTGATCTGGCATTTCCCTAAGAGCATTTCCCTCTCCTTGGTCTTTGCAACCACAAACAAACAGTTCTCTTGTTGTCATGAAACAAAATATGCAGAATTTCTGCATATTTTCAGCGAGATTTTTCCTTTAGTACAGCAAAGTTTCGGAGGTGTTTTTTTACAGGAATAGTTCCAGACAAGCCCCACAGTCACCTAATGCTGCAGGTTTCTCCAGGTTCACTTGGGACACTCTGGTTTAGTGCACTCTGATATTTATAGGGCTCCAGCTGCCTGATGCCTGTTCTGTACATACTGAGAGAAACACAGTATGAAACAGCTGATTTTTCACAACCAAACCTCACCCTTCTCCCTTTTCTCCATTTTCAGGGATTTTTCATGTTCCTGTTTCACTGTCTTCTGAACTCAGAGGTATGTAACCAAATGGTGTTAATGAATTTGGTGTTAAGTGTGGAGCAAGAATAGACTTTCTGCATTTTCATTGCCTGCTGTGTCACTGATTTCCTTTTTCTTTTAATTAATCCCTGACTCTTCTGGCTCTGTGACTTGCAGCATTTTTACCCATGCTTGACTTTTTGTTTTAATTAGCATGAGAAAGGTTTGAAACACAGAACCAAGATAAGAGGAGCAGTTCAAGAGTCAGGAGAGAAGCTGAGAGAAGCTGTCCTGAGAGCTGGAGGGGCTGAGCAGGCAGGACTGCACTGTGAGGAGGAGATGCTCCAAAAGTGGGAGCAGGACTCACTCTGGCAGTCCCTGCTGGGGGCTCTGGTACAGCTGCAGTTCCAGGGAGGAAAATAAATATTATTCTCAGCAAAACATACTTTGGATGTTGCTCATGCAGTCCTTAATGGGAAACCATACTGAGTAGAAGATATTCCAGGTATTTTTCTTGGCAGGAAGTTCAGGTGTTCATAGGGGACTGAGGCATCTTTTTGTATTAAGGCTGCATTAGAGCAACTGGGATGAAGCCAAGACAAGCTGATGTAAATTTGGCTTGCAGCATCCTCTCCTCCCATGGCAGATAGCAGAAAATGCCCAGGAACAAGTATTGCTGAAAGAAATGGTTTTTCTGAGAGCCACTGCCAGGGCAAGGCTCAGTGGAGACCCTCACAGCTCTGGCTCTCCACAGATCTTTTTCCTGGATGTTAATGAGTAGCTCTGCCCCATAACCTGCTGCTGCTTCCTGTGCAACAGCAGCACTCCAGCTCTTCTGTAGAGAAATGATTATTTATTAATATTTGCCAACCTGTTCCAGCCCAGAGCATTCACTGATGTGGTCTCTGCCAAAATCAGTTTGGAGAGTCAGGTCTGACTGTGGAACTCTTGATCATTATTGAAATCAACTAAAATTAAGCAAGCAGGTTAAAGGCAGGGAGGAAAAATATTTCTTTATTCTATTCTCCCCCAGGCTTAGAAATTTTCAAGTTTCAAATGTTTTATATCAAATACAAATATTTGAATTGCTGTCATTTTTTCCAGAACCTGATGAGAAATTAAATTCAGAAACTTTTCAGATATTTTATCCTCAAAAACCACACAGCTGATGTGAGCTGTCATTTTTTGGAGAGCAGGTCCTACTGGCTCCTTCACAGGCTGTGCATATGTAAAATACTCCTTTAGCTAAACAGCAGGAATTGTTCTTGAGAATTTCTTTCTGAGAAGTAAAACTCAGATATTGTAAAGAAACATCCTTAGACTGGGTATAGAAGTGGCTGGGTGAAAAAAGGCTTTATTCCCAGTGCACCCAGACAGAAAGGCACTGGTATTATAAAAATCACAGGAGAATGGGCCAAGATGTCCTTGATCTCCACAGCAGTCACTTCCAGCCATCAGTCCTTGACAAATCTCACCTACTTGTCTCACCATCTGTCCTTTCTGCAGCTGATTTTCACTTGGTGAAGAATATTGCTCCATCTCCAGGGAGTTTCATCCAGCACCTTTAAATGACCCCGTTTAGCACAGGCTGGCAGCTGCTCTGTGTCCTGGTGGCACCTGGGTCCCTCAGGGCTGTGTGAAGCCCAGGGAGAGCTGCCTGCACGGGCACCTCCTGCTGCAGCCTGGGGCTCTGTGTTTAGCTAGAAAATGTGGAAGTGTCCTATAAAGACAAGGAAAAGTGTAGGGGTGGATTGTTTGTTGTTTAATAGCACAGTGACATTTGTGTGGAGGCAGGAAAAAGGGGAAATGATTGCAGGCTGCACCTGTGAAAATAAACACAGCTTTTTCAACTGGTTTCACTGTTTTTGCCAAAGGTTAGAGCTGCCTTTAAGCACAAAACCAAGGTCTGGTCCCTCACCAGCAGTTCAACACGCAACATCAATGTGAAGCCCTTCAATTCAGACATTGTAAGTACTGCTCCCTTTTTTTCTCCTAGTGTATTTGAGAGTGTTCCACAATAAATTCTGTTGGAAAGAACAGAGCAGGCCCTTGGGTATTTTTAATACCAGCCTAATGCAAGGTGCACGCAGGTGGAACTAGCAAGCATGAAGTTGCAGCTTCAATATTTGTTTTGAAAGCAAAGGACAAAACTCTGCTTTCTGGGAAACCATCAAATAAAAGCAAACAGCTTTATGAGCTCTGGATGTGGTTCAATAAGGCTGTTCCCACCAATTGCAATGGACTTCTGCATTCCAGCAGCATTTTGGCAGTGTGTTCCTCTGATGATGGTGGCTCTCTGATAGGGAGGGCATTCTTGCTCTTAAGCCAACACATGAATATCCTTTTCTAGCTCTCCTCAGATTGTCTTGAGACAGAAGACATTTATTTTTATAAAGAGCCAGACATCTGAAGTGATAGGCATTATTAAGTGATTGTTGCCAATCACCCTAGATCCTGGCAATAACTGTTTAAGAATCCTTTATGGCATATGCTCTCAGGACCCTGTGACAACACTGTAATGTAAATAGATGCTTTCAAGCTTTTATTTCATCCAGGCAAGAGTGGCCTGGCAAAATAAATAAATTGATCTTCTATACTATTTTATTTTCCAGATGACTGGGAACAGGCCAGGCACAACTCCCACGAAGCTGAACACCTGGGATAAAAGCACCAATTCAGCAAACCGCGTTGATTTATCCGCAGTCTGACAGGAGCAGCAGCTCCTCAGAGAAAATCAAGCCATACATTCAGGACCTCCAACACCACGTCCAGCTGTTTCTCACTGCCAGAAACAGTAGAAAACTGGGGTTTTAAATCACTGCCTAATGAATTGGGAATTGCCATACTGTTTTGTTGAGTAAATAGCCCTCGTTGCTTGCCTTCAAAACTGTAGCACATTCTAGCACTTGGCTATTAGCAATATCTGTAAAAATGACCAGCACAAATATACACTGGATGATACATTTTGTCAGCAATGATGAAAACACTAGGTATGCCAGAAGGGTTTATTGCTCCCTGAATCATTCCAGCTCCCAGAACTTAGGGAAAGCAACATACCTCTGAAAAGATGGATTTTTATGCTCTAAAATGAAATGCTTCCCATTGTGATGTTGCAATGAGACTATTCCAGACTTGCTGTGCTCTCTCTGTTTACATTTTTTACCTTACAGAATTATCAAAGTGAAGTTGATTCCAAATACATGGTATGGTGTTTATCTACATGCTACAAGGAAACCAGGCCTTGAGGGAGAAGCAGGTTCCAGCTACCCCACTCCCAACGTGGGCGTGGGTGAGCAACGCTAATAAACACATAAACAGCACCTGGAAGGTGTAAATCTCCTGGATGTGGCCTGTCAGTATTTTAGCTCCTCCTGTTGCCATGCTATCATCAGAGGTAAACTGGCTGTGGCTGTCCTAGAGCAGCCCACAGCACCTCTGTTGCTGGTCTGTGTCTGCTGACACATTGCCATACAAATTTTCCAATTATTCCCCTGCTTTGCCTGCAGCTGGGGGTGCAATCAGCAACCCTCTGTCGAGTGCATTTTGCAAACTCACTGTGGCTTCTGGAAACCTGGCGCTGTGACTTATCTTATCCTTTTACTGGTCATTTTGAGACACTGAACTCCTGCCACAAAGATGTAACACGCTGATATACTGTGAAGACAGCCAGCCTACAAATGAGTCTATGTATTGTTTCCTGCAGACAGCTTTTAAACAGGGCTCTGCAGTCTCTTTTGTGGTTTTAGACTGTCAGACTGCTCAGCATTTAGTAGCTTCTGCTTTAGTACTGCCATGAAGCATCTTTAAGGAGGAAAAAAACACTGTAATTTTTCTTCTGAGCAGTGTTTGTAGGCTCAGAGTGGTGTTTGGAGCACGAGGCAGGGCCAGCCCAGCTGTCCACTGGAGCCAAGCTGAGTTTAACCCCTGGTCAGAGTCCTCAGGGCTTGCTCAGGAGTTCCCCAGGTGAGTCCCCTCCCCAGGGTGGCTTTGCAGCCACCTGTCCCCAGCTGTCCCTTGTGCAGCAGCCCTGCCCTGGCCCTGCTCTGCAGAGACCAGCAGGGAATTCACTGTCCTGATCCCCTGGCTGCCAAAGTACTGCAACAGGCAGGACATCTGCAGCTCTGCAGCCTCACCTCTTGCTAAGATGTTTCCTGTTGGGTTTTCTTTACCTTAATTAAATGTTTGTGTATTCAGCAGCTCAGATCATTCCTGGTCCCAGTGAATGTGCTATTTGTTTCCAAGAGAAAAGACATTTGCACTCTAATGTGCAGAGTGGAAATTTTCTATTGCATAGTAAATTTATCAAAAAATAAAATGAAAGTAAATTGATCTTTAGGAACAGGAAATACCCACCAATTATGACTGAATTTAGTCAAGTGTTTAATCCAAAAGACATGGAATTTAAAGTTTAGAAAAACTCAATGCATTTAATTTCTGTTTGATCCAAACCAAGTTTTGTCCCTGTTTCCTTCCTGCACTAAAAAAACGATCTCTTTCAGTTTGGCCCAATCTTTCCTGCCTTTTCCCCTTCCCAGCCAAGACCAGTTGGTGTGATCCCCAAACTGGAAGCCCAGAGTCCACCCAAGCTTGTTGAGCTTACAGCTCAGAACATTCTACAGAAATTATTTTAGTTGCACCAGATCTGTGCTGGATTTCTGCAGCTGGAGCAGAGCAGAACTGCACACCACACATTTACAGGCATGAAGTCCACGGGCTTTAATCTCATGTTTCCTAGTGCTGAATAACTCCAGTCATTGACAGCTAGCTCCAAACAGAGGGTCAGTAAAAGCTGAATATGTAGATGGCTGTGTCTTATTTTGGCTTTTATGTATGATTTTCTCCTAGCCTTTTCTGCACTGCTCTGTCTTACAGCTGTGCAGATAGAGGGGCTTTTCTTGGCCTGAAAATGAGGTTTTTTTTCCCCGAAGACCCTGTAGACAGAGCCCTTGGAATGTACAGAGGAGATGGAATAGGAGAGTACTGTGATAACAGTGTTCAGCGTTTGTGTTGTGTGCAGACAATGTATTTAAGTATTTTTTCTATACTGGACCGTATGAGTTATTTTGGTTTTGGTTTGTTTCTTTGGTTTGTTTTTTGGTTTTTTTACACTGTGACCACAAATATAGATTGAAACCCTCCTTGATAATTTCCTAATCATTGTATTATAGCACAAAGTTCTGTGAATGAACCAGACAACATATAAAAGCTTTTTTTCTTCTTCTTTTTTAATATTTTTTTAAAAATTTAAATCTTAGTTTTTAAGAGTAATCCCCTCTGCACAATTTTCATTACCTGCATTTCATCCTGTGCTGTATTGGTCATTTTGTGACCACCCAAGGTTCATTTGGAAAATCCCCAAGCAAGAGACACAGCAGTGACTCTGCCAAATGGCAGTGCTACAAAGGGCTACATCTGATTTTCATCCAGGTGTGCTCTGGTTTAAAATTGTTCACCGAAACTAAGCCAAGCATGAAAAGGTGTTTGGTTTTATACCTTTGCTGTGAGGGAGCACTGCTCACCCACCCTGTGTCTCTGGGGTCTCTGGGGGTGCAGGGTCCTCCTGCAGCCTGGCAGTTTTATCTTGTTCATGGCCATGAGGTTTGGAGCACTGACTTTATCACACTGCTTTGGGGATGGGGCTTTGATAAACTGGTGAAAATCCCCACAAAGTACAAATGTGTTCCGCTGCCATCGATATCCATGCTTGTTGTTTGATTCAAAGTGTTTTTCTTGGTACTGAATGCAGCAAATGTACTGAATAAGAGATGCTCAAATGAATCTTTAAACAATCTCTTTCTGTCCTCAGCCTCTTGAAGCTTGAAAATCTTGCAGTTTATTTATGGGCCTGTATATAGCAGCTATTACAATTTTTTTTTTTTGGACAGCATCATTTTGTCAACAGTATGAAATCTTAATTGAATGAAATGTGAGTTTTAAAAATAGGTAATGTAGCAAGAATGACTTTGCCAGTAATTAGTAAAATAATTTAGTTTTGTTGTTTTTTCCCCCTCAAATAAATAAGAAATCTTAATTTCCTAAAAGGACTTTGTATTTGTTAAAATGATTCTTTTGACATGGGTTGTAAACAGCATCACAATGAAGGTCCCTATCAGTGCTATTGCTGCAATTATCCATTAGAGCAATTACACATCCTGTGAGAGACGTGCTGGATGTGCAGGCAATATTTCTGTTCATCTTTATACCCAGAGAATAACTGCACTGAGCCTGCCCAGCAGAGAGAGAACTTCTGGCACCCAGTGCAGAGCCAGGGTCAGGCTGAAGTTCTGGCTCTGGGAGTGGTTTCAGTCCACAGCAGGTCAGAAGGGATGGGTTTTAGAATAATCCTTCTTGTATGAAAGCCTTATTACTCTTACACTTTTACCTGAAAATGATAATGCAAGTCCAGAAACGTCACATCTCAATCTCCTCAGCTCCCTCCCAGGGATGCAGTCCTGCAGCTCCTTTCCAAGGTTAGAGCTGGTTCTGTGATTTACAGACTGCCAGCTGCATCCTCTGTGCTGCATAGGTGTGCAGATGTGGTGAGGTGGGAAAAAAATAACTAGAGCAATTATATGCTGAAAAATTAAAGATTAGAATTGAGATGAGAAAGGTTTTTCATCCTCTTTCAATAAACCTTCTTCCCTTTGTCTCCTTTAAAATCAAGTCATACATAAAAGAAAGCTTTCTTGCTATTTTGTGAAACACAGAGGTTATTAACATTTATCATTCATGACAGAATAATAAATTAGATCATTTTGGCACTGGCTTACATCATGTTTGCCTTTAAAAATATTTTCATTATATCTGTGTTATGCTTGGCTGGCTCCATGTAGTGTGTCATGGACAGTTATTGCTGTAATTGCCCTTGTTCACACCATTTTCCTTCTCAATAATCCCATATGTTCTTGGAATTCAGGGGCCATATTTCATCTTGTCAGGGATGATTGTAGCACTGAGTGTAGCACTGACATCAGCATTCTCACCAGGTGCTGACACACTGGGTCCCAGGGGATGTCTGAGCTCTGCCCCTGCATCGTCACCCATCCCCTTCTCTGAGGATGCTCCCTTGGCTCAGGGCAGCTCCCAGAGCTGCTCTAGGCTGTCTCATTCACCTATACCAAAGGCAAAACTGAAATTTTCTCTCATCCCTGTTATTTTCTGTTGTTACTGAATAAAATCAGGCTTGATTGGGCACTGAATGTGTTCCTTTAAGCATCCTCCCAGCTAAGCTTTTGCTGGTATCTACTCACAAACAGAGAATAAAGCATGAAACAGTTCAAGACAAAAAACCCCAAACCAAAACACACACACACACACACAGAGAACCACACCAAAACTGCAGCACAATTAGCAACTCTGCTATTGCAAAACCCTAGCTTTAGTTCCTGCTCATAATATTCTGGAGGAAAATGCAGAATAAAGCAAAAATCAGGGGAGCCACGTAGGAGCATTTCAGGGGACAGAAAGGGTAATAGTTGTGCCATGACTTCAAAAAAGCCAGTTCTATGAATAATTTCTCTGTGAATCCACAGCAGTTCAAACCAAACAAACTCCTGAAATCACACTTATTTCCAGTCTACCATCAGCCTGGAGCCATGGAAGGAGCAGGCAGCCCAGGAGGAGCCTGCAGCCCTCACTGCAGTCCCAGCTTTGCTCTGGGGCTGATGGCAGAGCTCAGAGGTGTCACCACGTCCCCACAGATGCTGGCACAGCAGGAGAGCCTTGCCTAGGGCAGCTCTAGGAAAGCCTGAGGCAAGGACAAGGCCTTTGGTCCTGCTTCCAGGACTGAGAGCAGCAGCTTTGCATCCAGGCTGCAGCAAGGTTCCCCACCTGGAATCCATCTGCAGAGCTCACATGTGCCTGCAAACTCCCTGAAACTCCTCCCTGCAGCTCCCACCTTATCCACAGCTCATAATGACCAACAGCAAAACGTTGTGCACAGCAACCTTTAATAATGGCTTCTCATTAGGAAAATGTTTGGTCCTGTGAACATCTAACTGCAAGGAAAACACAGTCCCTTCTGGCTGTGCATCAGTGCAGCAATTTAACAAGGAAAGAGAGATAATCATCTCCTCCATATCAGAGCTTTTCATTTAATAGAGCTATTTTTTCAGATAACAGCCTCGGTAATGACACCACAAGAAATGCACACTGGGAAGCACAAACAGCTCAACTCTGCTTTCTTTCTGTGTACTATAATTTGTGAGACATTGCACCTTCCCAGTGAGAAAGGAAGAACTTAGAGCTGACCTTTCATGACCTTTAAAAATAAGCACATTTCAAACTCTCAAATTCCAGTTATCTACTTGGCAATTAACATTCTTTAAGTGCATCAGTACCACTAGGTGCCTCCCACAATCCTTTAAGAACAATTTTCTTTTTCAGCACTTGTGTAGTCATTCCCCTAACTTCTCTGTTTCACCTGTCTGGCATTATCTATTGAAGTGAAACTAGAACAGATGTCACAAAATACAAGCAATTGCCTCCTACATGGTCTACAGGCTGCTGCTTTTGCAGGATTAATTTTTGGGACTGGCATAGGGAAGAGGTTATGTTACCTCCACTTCGACCTTCTGCTTTCCCTCCCTACAGATGGTGGCTTTTATGAAATGAAAGCAATTGCAAGGCAAACTGTGTTTGTCTGGGATGTGAAAGGCAGCTGGGCTCTGTTCCTGGCAATCAAATCTGTTCACAGGTCTTGCTCCCCTCTTCATTCTGTTAAGCTGATTACTTCTCTTCCCTTCCCATAAATACCTTTTCAGTTCATTTAACTCCTCAGGCCTTTCTTGCTTGGTCTTGCCAGAACTTACCTCAGATACTGTAAATGTCCCTTTCTGCAATCTGCATTTTCCTTTTCTCCTGGAACACGGGCTCAGGGCACTGCTCTGCCTGCCTGGGGGACTGAGGTTCTGTGAAAAACAGGATCTGTGGCTGTCTCCAAAGCCCAGGGGGTAAGCAGCTTATTTGTAAACACTCAGGTACAGAAATCCATCCTTGGCCAAGAGCTCTTCTCAAACATCCTCTGCAGACGCTGTGAAGCAGATCCTGAAGTGCTGTGAATTAACAGCAATTAAATTACGGGGCTGGGGCCATCTGGGGGCTGTCTCTGACTGACTTCTGCAGCAGCTAAAACCGACCCCAGCCCTCCTGAGGGCTCTTACCTGGCCCTTACCTGCCCTCTGCTTTGTGGCTCATGTTCTCAGAGCCTCCTGCTGCCTTCTGGGCTGGCTTGGTGTTTGCAATGGCAGCTGCTGGCTGAACACCTCCTCTTGCTGCCTTATTTACTTCTGTGCTCTGAACTTGGCATGTGAGGGATTTTGGGGCTCTTAGGATGCCACTTCCTACAGAATGTGTTTCTCCCCTACACACAGAACAAGGGCACAAACAGAAGTAGCTGCTTTGAATTTCTAACAATAAGTAATAATTGTTATTATTTGCCCCCCAAGTGAACCCTTCCCTGCTCTCAGCACCATGCAGTGGGCAAGGCACGGGCAGGTGAATCAATTCCCATAATTAAGGTTATTTCACCCTTTAGCACTCCAGGCCAGCAGAGCCCTGTGGGAATTGGCCAGGCCCTGCTGTCCACCCTTGACTCGAGGCAGGCTTTGCTGGAATGCTTCTTGCCACTGCTCTCCACCTTACTTTCTCTGCTGTCTCACAACCTGCAAGGGTGCAGCAAATCAAGGACTTATCTGAAGAAGGAAACAATTGATCCCAAAATTCTTCACATCTGGATAAAGCCTGCCTCAGTCAGGCACAGCTGTGATCTGCTGTGGTTCCACCCCAGCACAGCCCATTCCCAGACAGGGGCTGCTTCCCGAGCCTGCCTTGTTCCTACAAGGTCAGCAGTCTCCATGGAAACCCAAACTGGAAGCAGCACTTCAAATGGATTTTCTTATGAATAATTCCATTGGCATTCTAGAGAAGTAAAGAGGCCCTTGCTGAGGGCTGTGTCAGGGCTGCTCTGGCACAGCTCCCCCAGGAGCAGCTGCTGATTGCCCTGGCCAGCTCCTGCTGCCCCAGCTGGGCTCAGCTGCCCCCAGACCCCATGTCCTGCTGTCCTGGCATCCTGCTGTCCTGGCATCCTGCTGTCCTCAGTGCACCTCAGCCAGCCAGGAATTGGGTCCCAGGGCTCCAGGAGCTGAGCACCACAGCAACAACAGGTCAGGAGTGTCCTGATGGATCTACTGGAGGACAAATGCACTAAACCCTGATGCAGCTCAGTAAAAAAATTCATTCCCTTCTCTTTAGCAACTGAAGATACCAGGAGATTTAAAGACAGAGCAGTAAACCCTGCCCTAATCTGTGAAAAGCATTCTCTTGAGCAGTTTTGTGTGCAGTGTTTACACACTATTCATTATTATTATAAATACAAATAACACTCTTGATGACAGCAAAAGTTTTGTACTAACAGCAGTAAACTTCGGATCAGACCTTGACCCACACCAGTATTACCAGAAAAAGCCAATTTTCAATAAAGAAGGGAAAGACAACACTTTAAAACAAGTCAACATAGCAACCAGAAATGAAGAAGATAAAGGGCTTTTGTTTCTGTCTTTTCTATAGGATATGAATAGTTACCAAATCTATTTTGAAACATCATAAAATTCAGAACAAAATAAAAAAGAAATCCTCACAATTTACCAGACATTATATTATTTAGTGGTTCTGGAGGAAGACAGTCCTGGTTTATGATCCAAATTCCAGATAAGAACTGGCAGCAAAGCAAACAGAATAAGAAAAGTTATTTTCTATAAGGAAAGTGGCAGAAAGAGCATGTGTTTGTTATCTTGCCCAGAGCAGCCCAGTTCTCTGTCAGAAAAGACAACATTAATGATCAGCCTCATGAGGAAAGGTAGATAAAAGAGCAAAATGAGAAATGAAAGGTGGCTGGGGAGAAAGGAATAATTTTCCCTCCCTTCCAGGTGGGAATCTGGAAGGCCCAACTGAGGGAAGGCCAGAAGGTTCCATTTTCTGTGAGCACAGGTTACTCCAGGAGCTGGGCAGCTGTTTCCCTTCACTCTCTCCCAAGGATTGCTGCCTGGAGCAGGATGGATCCTTCGGGTCCTGTGATGCTGAGGCAGACTCAAGCCACCCAAATCCACTGTCCAGACTGGAGCAGTGGCACCTGAACCTGCAGGGATGAGCAAAGGGCAAGGTCAGGTACAGGCAGGAGCACCACACCAGTACTGGGTCTGGAATAGAACAGAATCCTCTGGAAAAAATGAAAATTTGACCATAACTTTGACTGGAAGTTGGATTGCATCACAAAAGCTTGTGTACCTGTTGCTCATGACTGGGGTACTCTTCCTGTAAGTCACCCTCCTCAGGCCAAAATGTGCCCATCACTCATTTTCAGGTGAGACCAAACTGTTCCTAGACTCTGATTAGAGAAAAACACCAAAGAGGCAAAATTTACCTTTTGTTTTCCTCTAGATAAATAAATTCTGTGAGACAAATGGGCTGTAACAACTTAAATGTTTAGCATTATTACACTGGTTCCCTTTTTTCACTCTTACATGTATTCCTGATAAACTTGCAACAATTTTTCCAATCTTCTAATTACTGACAGCTATAACAGAGTAGAAGTTCCCCTCAGAATTGACACCCTTAGGATGTTTGTTGCTGATGGAACCCTTTTCCTTACAGTTAAGAAGAATTAAAGTTAGATCCAGCTGAACAGAAATGAGTCATATACATTGCTGTCAGAGTCTGTCTAAGGAGTGATTGGTCACTACCATTTCTCTGCTTCTCATTCAGGCAGAAATCATTAGAAAAGATTTAATCAAGAGAGAGTAATGAACTTGATAGAAGCTGGCCAGACAAATGAGAAAATCACTTGACTTCTGTTAAAAGATGCTGGATTTTTTGAGTTAGGCCCTACATTTTTTATTGAGTTAATGTAACCTCCGTTGTCTATTTCAGTTGAACTCCTGTTCCCCAGCTATAAGTCAAATTCTGAGTCAGATGGAAGCCTGCCACTCTTTAGAGATTTCTGTATGCACATAGGTATATATTAGTATGTCTATACACCTTCAAATTTATGATCTGAAAACCTGAGCTGTTTTGGCTGCCTCATATCTTCATTACTTTTAATTTTCTTGTCTCACTTATCTTCCAGCTAAACAGAGGATCGTGAAGCAGAAAAACACAAGTTGCCATCAGGCTGTCACAATTTGGTACTAACTGTTTGCAGGACAGGAAGTTTCAAGATTGAAAGATTTCTCTCACCAGAAGGCTGCAGACATTTTGGATAAATATGATCATTGATATTATTCAAAGATAAAAATACTATAATTAATAGTATGCTACAAACAATACAAACAACTGAATACCATCCCATTTTAGTAGATAATTAGTAGCTCCAATTTGAAGCCTAATGGAGTCAATTTTTTGGAAGACTTCCAGTCATTTCAGTAGGGTTTATGTCAGGTCTTATTCTGGAACTGACTGAGACAGTGACATTTATTAACTCCTTCAGAGTAACTGCTGCTATTCACACTGTCTGCTGAAATCTTGTCACAAATGTTCACAGTTTGCCGTTCCCGTGTAATTTTTAGTTGTATGAGTCAAGTAACTGTAATTAACTACAAGAATATTGAAGACTTACAAAAATGGAACATTGCAGTAGGTTATACATAGTGCCAGCTAGAAAATATTTAGTCACTTGTTGGGTCTGTTTCCTCACTTGATAGGACTCATGATGAACTAGAAATATGGGCATCAAACTCGGCTTCTGGCAGAAGAAAGCCATATGGAATAAACCACCCCACACTTCCCTGCCTTTCTGTGTTTAGGTCAAACACTCAGATGTTCTTGGGGAACAAACACAGACACAGACCCTCTCCAGTCAAAGTTTGCTGCTGAGTTCAAGGAAATGATGTGCTACTTTTTGTTCAAATTGTTCATCTCGGGATGTATTTGTGGTTCACTAGCTACCAGCAAGGAGTCCTGAGCAAGTCATTACTGTTTAAGACAGCAGTTTACTGTACATGCCATTTCACTTGAAAAAGAAAAAAACACAAGGTTTTTCTACCAAAATGTAATTTCAGAATGGAAATGTAAGAGGAAGAAAACTATTTGTGGAAATCAAAAACAGATACTGTGTCTTCAGAGTATTTCTCTCCCATGTATGAAAAGAATTCCATTCTCTATCTCAATATTGTCTTTTCACATCTCCTGGTGTGAATCTTATTCCAAATCTCTGCCACACTGATCCATCATCTCTCTAATGAATACATAAGGGACAATTCCAGGAAAAATGGAAACAGTGAGGTGAAAAAACTGTTTTGTAACCAGGTATATGTGTCTGAAGTGCAACCTCTACCTCATACTGCATTCCATGATGAAGAAAATTATGTTTCAGGGAAAATGCCCTAACTTGAAACAAAACAACACAAGGCACACAGCAGTCCAGTATCAGAGTAGCAGTGGAGATTTTTCAACCCATTAAACAAGTCACTGATTTTCATCTCTGTTTTAGACTAAAGAAATGGGAAAAGAAGTAAATACTCTATGTTACCCTGCAAACACAAGTTTACTGAGATGCAACCTAGACAAGTGAAGGTGCCCTGCCAATGCCACAGAACCCTTGAGAGGAAAAGCAGAACTCTGCAAACATCCAAATGTTAAAAGAACAATCTAAAATCCATTTGTTGTCGAGGCAAAGAGCAGGCAGCTCGTTTGGCTCAATGCCCTCTCCCAGGCAAGCAGGGGCACCAGGCCCATCAGCATCATGAGCTGTGGCTGTGCTGGCCCTGGCTCTCCCACCTGCTCCAGGGGCACCTGGGGGAGCACAGCCCCAGCCTGGGCTGCTCTGCAGCTGCCAGGGCTGGGCACCAAGGGCTCGTGCCTTCAAACCCGGCAGGGAGGGGTGACAGAGGCAGCTGGTGGCACCGGAGCTCTGTGTCACAGCCACACAGAGTGTCACACACTCTGCCTGTGGCAGAGCATTCCCTCTCTGGCCTGGTCATTTCTCCTGCAGGTACTTCCCATTTCAGAGCAATGTAAGAGCAGAGAATTCTTCATTTGCACAAGGATAAAGGCATTTGGTTCCTTTCTCTGTACACCAACTGGACCCTATTCAATAAATCCCGTGAGCACTTCTGTGGTTTTTGCTCAGCCTGAATTCAAGCCTAGCCTATGGAGCATTTTGCAATGTGCTGCTGAGTACTTAGCTCTATGTTTAAGTAGCCAGCTCTAATTTTTCTCATGCCATTGCACTAATCACCACAAGCTCTGAAGGACTGAACAGCTAAATCCTGCTTTCATAAGTGACTGGGCAGCTGGAAGGCCAAGTAGTAAAAGGCATTGAACAGGTCTTAAAGTCTAAATCATGGTGGCACAGACATTAAAACATCCTTAACTCCTCAAATACAAATGAGACCTAGAAAAATGTTCAAATAGCAGCTACGGTTCAATTACTTTCAAACATGTTTCTGAAGGTACAACTATGTGGCTTCAGTCCATGTCACCAATGATGTGACTTAGATTCCCAAATCAGCTAGAAACTTTCAAAAATGCTTCCATTTTTCTTTCTTTAGAACATAATTTATAATAATATTGGAAGGAGGGGGTACTTCTAACATAACTGTTGTTACTTATTTAAATTTGTAACGTGTTATGTCTTTACACAGTTGCAAACAGCTATTGCTTGACAGCCACAGACTTCCCTTTACCAGAGATTTCAGTGCAATATTTCTTTAGTATTTGAATTTTAGTCTCTGAAACAATAATGGTCTAAAATATTTCAGTATTCTCTTTGCATCCCTGCAAAAGGGAGAGAAATCTCACTCAAGTCAAAATGATTTTTATTGTCCATTGATCTATACAACCAAAACCTACAGCAACTAATTTCCCAGATTAAACTAATAAATTAAGATTGCCTCACTAGAAACCTGACTATGGTGAAAAAAAGGCAGTAAGGGAAAGAGATTTATTGAGATGAAAGAAATCTCCATTTTAGCTGCACTTGCTTAGCTCCTTTGGCCAGGATTAGCTGACAGTTATCAGAGCCCAAGATAAAGATATATAATGTTTAGAAATGGCACCTAAGCTATTATTCCAGAGAACAAGCAGAGTGTGTTATTAATCTTGGGTTCTTAGACCAACTAAATTGCTGTCAGTAAATCAGTAATTATTTATGGAGCTTCTTTACAGAGACTAACTAAGGGATTGAAATTATTTATCACACAGTTGCTCTGCAGAGTAAATTCAGTACTACCTTTTGCTCACACGTAGTGTATGAGGGTGCACTGCTTGGGGAACTTCTGCTGTCACATGGTGCACAGTGGTCTGCTGGGCTGTGGTATTCTTGTGTCCAGCACAGGATTCTGAGTGTCAGCCAGACGCTGTCAATGTGAATTCAGCTCCTCTGTGCAGGAACTCAGCAGAACTGGCTCACACAGAAACCTGGGGGCTGCACCAAGAACTCTTGTGCACCACAAAATCTGCTTTACAGCTTTCACTGTAAAAGCCATCATCACCTTCTTGTGTGGCTGCCACCTGCCCAGGGCTGGAGCCAGTTCCTGGTGAGATGGGTGGATTTTCCATCTTTGTTTACTCATCCCTAGCAGCAGCCAGAACAAAACTGAAGAATCTGTTAATTTGACAAACTTGCCACATCCAGGATTAACTCCACAGCCCTTGAACAGTGTGAAGAATGAATTGTTCATACTACTCACAGGTTCCCAGGCTATTGATCCCCTGCAAGTCAGACAATTAAAAATAATGTGACTTTCAGCAGGGTTCACTATATCTATTTTTAATGTTATGGCATTAAAAGCAATTTCTACACTTATTACTTTGAGCAGATATATGTAATAAGGAAAACTCTAGACTGGCAAAGCCTGAAGGTGATACAAAAATGGAATTTTGGGGGCCAGATGAATTCAAAAGCCTGTAGTAAGATCCTGTAACTAGAACCTGCAACAATTCAGACAGTTAAGAAGACCTTGTTTTGCAATACCAGTATTGCTGCTGTTTCACAGGAAATAAAATCATATCAGAACTGCCCCTGCTGAAGGAGGTCTAAACAGGTGTGCTGTTACTGCTCACACACCTGGACACCCTCAGCCCAGGGCAGGGAGCCCAGAGCAGGACTACAGGTGTGTGCAACAGAAGTATTGGCCTGATCCTATTTTTTTATTTTTGGAGACTATATAGACATGAAGCAGGTCAAAATCCATAGTGAAACCAATGGAATGCCTGGAATAATATCTAAACTACCAGCAGAAAAGACTGTTCAAGTATAGTGAGCTCCTAAGGATTTCGCTGCAGAAAGCAGAGCGTCCTGAAGGCTTTGAAGATATGGACAAGGCTTCTCATTGTGAGCTCCAAACCTCAGAACAGTCTCTCTAAAACGCCTGCAGGCTTGGAGTTAGAGACTCCCTGTTGTCCCTCCTTTCAAACCCACAGTTTACTGCAGTCAGAAGAGGCCAGGAGCTCCCGAGGAGAGCCTGCCAGGACCCAGAATTACTGCAGGAACTGACGCCTGCCGTTCGCTTGGGTTTTGCTACTCATTGCAAAGAAAGCATCAGAAGGCATTAGTTCTGCTCTGCAGTCATAAAAGCTACTTTGCAGCAGGATTTAGGAAACCAGCAGCATCTGGCAGAAGCCAAGCTGGCATAGCTCTTGGGAAGTCTTCCTAAAGACCCTCTACATGGATGGAGGAGGGAGGGAGGGAGGGAGGGAGAAAATCATCTGGAGCTGATTAAAGATTTTAAATGTGGCATAAGTGAATAATAACCACGACAGAACGGGGCATATGAACAATTCTGCTCTGTGCAAAATCCTCCTGTGTCTGTTAAACATTTTAAACAATGTACTTTTCATTTACATTTAAATTAAACTGGAGTCATTCCGTTTGAGGCAAACGCCCATGGAAGTTGTTGAAAGAGTTTGCAGCACTTTGAAAGGCAAGGTAATCACAGGATCATCTTGCAGAAGTGCTGCGTGCTCCTGGAAACAGCAACCACTGCGGATCCTTCAGAGCTCTGATTGCTCTGCCCTTGCCTCTGTTACTGCATCTGGCTCAGCATGAGCATAACCAGGTGCTGGGTTTTCAGAACAGAAAAGAGTGATGCTTTAGATGTGTGAAAGTGAAGGGTTGGGAACACAATAAAGCCAGTTCCCCCAGGAGCTGATGAGAGACCAGATGAGAGGGACATCTGACAGAAAGGCTGAACAGCACATGTAAAACCATTGTCACGAGGCAGCATACACACCTGGGGAGCTGCAGAACACCTCAGTCAGAACTGACTTGAGTTCACAATTCATTACAAACTGACGACTCAAAAGGGGTTAAAGATGGGATGAAAAATATTTCAGTTGTGTTCAAGACAGCAAGGTCCATTTCCACATAAAATGAAGCTTCTGAGTGGCTCCACATTGAGAATAAAGAGAGGAACCAGTGTGGTGTCACACAGGAAGGTTTGCAAACACCACCAAAATGGAGGCTACTCACAGAAATATGTTTGGGGCTAACAGGAAGTGGAGCAGGAACTGAAGCCCCTTGAACTGATCTACTACTGCCTGCACCCTGCTGTGAGGAGCAGCACAGCCATGCTTCCAAGAGAGGTCACCTCAGGTACCCACAGGTGTGGTCCCTGGACTCTCAGGGTGCCATCAGCCAGGGCCATGGACCTCTGGACATGTCCTACTCAACCTTTTATTCCAATGCTGCCATGTGCATCCCCTGCATGGTTTCAGGAGCTCAAGGAAACAAGGGATCTTCCAAAGCAGGCGCGTGACATCGACGTCTGCCTGCCATCCGAGCAGCAGCTGCAGCCCCAGGGCTGTGTTGCTCTCTGACCCTGAACAAATCTCTTGTCCTTCAGCTACCAGGAAGCAAGAGAAATCTGTGGACACCTTTAGCAGCCAGTCCACATTCTGCATATATTCACCTTCAGGACTGCAGCTAAATCCAGGCTCATAGCTAAATTCAGATAGCAGAGCAAGAGGAAAATAAGAAAATGTGTATAATTACCTGCTATTTTAATGAGCATTTCTGGCTGTAAATCTAATCAAAAGAATTATAAATACTGGGGGATACGCATGGCAGAAAACAGACTGATTAAATGTAGATGGTGCCATATCCTGCCTGCTGCTGAGAGCAAAGAGCTGCAGGCAGACTGGCTGCTGTGGTCCCTGAGCCTGCTTTCACCTCATAACTCAAGGTCTTAGATGCACTGAAGCATCTGACATTGGCTTAGGCTATGCAGTTAACTAATTTAACTGGCATTTGATTTTCATTTCTTTGGTACAAGATCAGCCCCCTTTTTTCCTCTGAGCCATCTGCGAGTACAAAACATTATCTTGTCTTAATTTAAATTATTATAACAAGCCCATTCAAGGTATAAATTCTGGCAGGATTTCAGATCTCTGCAGAAGGCCGATACAACACTTGTGGCCAAGTTAATCCCCACTTAAACTTCATGAAGTTTTGAATTGGATTTTCTGAGGCACAGAATCTGCTAAGCTTCTGTTCAAAGTAGATTGCACGAGATTCTGTGCTGCTGCTGCTGCTGCAATGAACCCTCTTCTCCTGCCTGTGGACCTGCTCACAGATGAACATCCATTCTTGGACAGAAATCTAGAGGTTTTATGAAAATTTTTATTCAAGTCACATAAGGCAGAAAGATCCAAGCAAGAAATAAAATCTGGTGGTGGATGAAGACTTGCAGTGTGCTTGATTAGACAAATTGCTTGAACTACTATGATTACCAAATAAATCCGCACCCAATTCCAAATTTACTTTAGACAAATAGCCAAGGGTTAACTACAATCAACATCCTCAGTTATTCAGTAATTCCAGTCTGATCTGTTCAGAGCTTTCTACAGGAACATTTTCACACTATCTAAGCCATATTCTTTAGTTTTCAGTCCTAAAGCTCTTTTTCTTCCAAATACATTTGTCTCTGTTATAAGGGTTCCCCTCTGCCTCTGCATCTGTGATTACAGTGCAATAAATTGTATTTACTTGATCAATATCAAGAAACACACTTTTCTATGTACTTGCAAACAGGGCAGGAATATTATTCCCAGCTGCATTACACCCAAATGCAAAGCATCAAACCATTTCATTTTGTGTCTGAGTTTTTAAAAAGCTAAATCTATGCATTTCTTAGTTTAAAACCAGAACTATTTGCATGTGTAGGTAGCAATGCAACCAAATGCACATTTTAACCTAAATAATCAGAAGTGATCACAAGTCAGCAAAGAGTTTTTAAATAGAGAAGGAAAGGACTTTGATGGAGGAGAGGCGAAGGCTCTGGGGAAGTGCACAGGATGGAGAAGATGCAGAGCTGGGTGTGGGTGAAGGAAGGAAGGGCCTTACCAGAATCTTGGATTTGGCAACAAACCCAGTACTCTGCAAGCTGATACACTGAGGAAAAGCGTGATACTAACCACTCAGCATTGTATTGTGGTTAAAGAAGCAAAATTGTATTTCTACAAGCTACTTGCCAAGGTAAAAAGCAGTTTGTTATCTCAAAAAGATGAACTTCCCCCAAGACAAATCAGCTGAGGAAAAAGAGCAACAAAACTCCATTTTCTGATAGACACAAAGACAATGTGTTTACGTTTCAGATCTAACAATTTTGTTCTCCCACCTTCAATTATCCATAATCCTCCCCCCACCTTTCAAGATTAACAGAAGCTTTTTATTTTACAGAGATTTGTTTTTATACTCAGTCTCCTGTCAAGAAAGGCACCTGTAGCTCTGACAAACATCTCCAGACCTCACTAATCAGTGCTTTTGTTTTCTTTACAGCAAATTTAATACAAAGGTTGCAGGGAGAGTCACAGAGACTGATGACCCCCATTTAATGACAAATAGGAACAACCCTGGGATCTCAGCAGAGGCTGCTCTTTACTGATTAAACAACTGCTCCAAGCCCAGCTGAGATGGCTCATTTGTAAGGGCGAGATGGGAATTCAGCTTTCAAGTCCAGTTAGCCTTTGGTGTCTGTACCCAGCCTCAAAGCACAGGCTCCAGTAAGTGACATCAATCATCTATCCCAGAACTATTATCTCACAATGACACCCTCACTCTTGATCAGCCACAGAACAGTCCTAGCTGGGAGCAAATAGATTGTTCTTTTCACATTTGGTGTATGACTTCAAATAATATTTGTTGTAGGCAAGAAGTATTTTTGACAGATATATTTGATAAATGGTCTGAGGAAAAAAAAAAGGTTGAAATGTTAAGAATAAAAGTGCTGGATCTATTAATTAAAATGAGCTTTGATTAATATAATCATTATCTATGAAACAAAGGTGTATAACAAGGAAAGATAAAAATATACTGAACTTTATATGATAAAGCTGAAAGACTGCTGGAATGATGGGCTAAAACACCTATAGGTAGCTGAACCCAAAGAATTGGATGTCTTTTGTATATCAAAATGCTTTTGAAAAATTATAGAGAGAACAGCACTGAAGATTAAACAAAAAAAGCATGCATATTCCTCAGATGTTTTTTAAAACCTCTCCTTCAGCTTGGAACACAGGCATGAGTTTGTTACTGCAAATTCATGCCATCGTTTCTTTGTAGGCCTGTCACCAGAAACACTTCAGGAAATGGACTTACTCTGGGTATGTACTGCTAAAAACCCAGACACCTGAAATCACAACTGCAGGTTATCTGAAGAAACAAGAACAAGGGGGTGTATTCTCTCCTGATTTTCTAGTGCATTCCAAAATGTTCCTCTGAACTCTCTGATTCTGAGACACCATGCTTCTCCTCCTGCCCCACTTCCACTCACTGCAGGGATGTGTCTGCCAGCACATTTGTCTCAGGGAGAAAGTTCCCCTGCTCATGAAGGGTTTAGCATCTCTTATTTTTGTACTACCCAAAGTGCCCCATCTCCTGGGTTCTCATTGATCTCATTTTGGAAATAATGCATCCACACATTAAATACTTTGACATAATCTAAATGCAGACCCCTTTGGCTTTCTTGTTCTAGTTTTTAATAACTACAAATATTAATAAGGTGCACTTTAATATTTCTCATGAGCTCCTAGAGAATGAGACAGAACTCTACCAAAATTCCCTGAGACAGTTGTTAGGCCTCAGAAATGGAAACTTGGCTGGCCCTTGGCTGGCAGTCTGGCATTAGTGTGTGCAGTGTGCCGTGGGGAAGGGCAGAGGATGTTCCTGCTGCCCACTCAGCCCTAACCTTCAGGTCTCCTGCACAGCACCGAGCTGTGCTCTCCCCTGAGCAGCAGAAGGGCTCATAATCACATTACAAAGTGAGGGCTGGTGAAGCCCATTATGAAGCACAAACCATTCACAGCTGCAAATCATCTCTTGGTAATGAATGCAAATGAGTCTCCAAAGATGTATTCACCGAACCAGGCAGCTGTACAGGAAAGAAATGGCAGCCTACAGCTTCTGCCCCTAGGTGATGCTGAAAATGAGTTGCTTTTCGTAATTATAGCACTGCAGATTTAAAGGAGAGGAGAAGAGAAGATTCCTTTGCTAAGGCTTAAAACCAGTGGCTTCCTCCCACCACAACACTTGGCAGCAGGACAGACTAACCAGACGTGAGACCCAGTTCATGGGTGATGCCAACCTCTATCGATGGCACTTCTTTCAATCAGAGAGGGTTATCAAAATGTGGTTCTGCAAATCAGTCAATTTAAAACGTGGCAAAATAATGTCACTGTTAAGCACACAGTGGTTAGCACCTGTGCCTGCACGCACTCTCCTCAGTGGGAATGGCCTAGGGATGTTGTGCAGTTTTGTGTTCCAGGACAGTGCAGCTCAGAGCAAACTCTGCCTGAGCCCTTTTCCATCCCCAAGCAATGCCAGGAGGCACCTGGGGATGAAGCCTTTGCTCCTTGTGTATCCACCTCTACTGAACTGGGCTCTGAACTGAATTCTCTGTGTGTCACTTGGACTGCTGCAGCTTCAGTGCCTGCTGCTGAGAGATGCAGCTCTTCACCCTTTCACAGGAACTAAGTTTTCAAACATGGAAAAGTCATGTTTTGCTGGAAGTGAACTTCACAACATTAATCTTAATAAAATGCAGAAGGACTGAATAGTAAAGTATTGCATATGTCATTGTTTCATCGCCAAAATAATGATCATAAATTATTTTCACTTATCTTTTAAAAGTGCTTTTCAACTTCTTGGCCCGCAAAGTGCTCTGTAATCACTGATTGAGATTCTGAATTTATGAAGCATTTAAAGTATTCTCAGCTTTTGGCATATTCCAGCTCACCTGAAATGGGCACGGTCATTTTGGACACTGTTGGTCTGCACTGAGGCTGATGCCCTGCTGGATCAGACCAAAAACCTTCAGTGCCTGAGATCATCTGGCTGCTGCTAAGATGCTGAACGGGATAAAGAGGATGTGGGAGGAGAGTGGGAGCCGGGTGATGCACAGAACTGCTCTGCACTTCTTAAATACTCACTGGATTTTCCTGATCAATTGTCTACACCTAAACTCCCACCTCTCTGAGCCCATTCCTTGCAGGAAGCTGGCAGGATGAGCAATCCCTGGCCTCAGAGATGTCTGTGTCAAACAGTGCAGAAAGCTTCTAGACTCGCACAGTTTAGATGAACAAATAAACCAATACACAAGAGCTACACTAATTTGGAGGCCAAAACGCAAAACCAATTATTTGCTATAAATATTTAATATCCTTAATGCTTCCAACACTTCCAACACGTCCAACATTTGCTTGCTCTTTTTTTTGCCTTCGACTCTTGGCTTCTGCAAATGCTAAAAACCAGCTGTGGCTCACGATCACATCAAATTATTTTACTGAGTAAACACCAGGTCAATCCATTTTCCAAACATGCCAACAGAAATTTTTCACATTTCTTTTATAGAGTACAAGGCTGATTTTAAAGCAATTATAGCCATGACAATGATGGACCAAATGTATCTCATATTTTTCTTTACATTTTCAGCATTAATTTGACTGAAAAATCCCCAAGGCAACTTCAAATACTCCTCTTCTGACCTTATTTTGCCAAACTTAATTAAAACCAGGAAGCAAACTGTTATTTATTTCCGTACTGCTCTTTGTTCCTGTCATGTATTAACTGAAAGACAAAAGGAATTTGATTCTTTAGGTGTCATAAATCCCAACTCCCTTTATCAAGGGGTGCTTCAAAGTCTAGCAGCTGTTTTGAGAGCAGATTTAGGAGGAGCCATAAAGGTTTTGTGTAATTTGCATTTTAACATCAGGTTTGTCTACTGTTTTTTAAGGTAAATTGTTAAATTGCACTACCTCTGTAGCTGGCCTTTCCCCACTTGTTTCCACTCAAACTCATTGCAGTTCTGCTGACCTGACTCTCAGAGAAAGAAAGGGCTTTTCATCTGCAGGATGGTAAGTTTGGAAGTCCCAGACTGTGAACACAGCAGGTGGAAAATAATTTCTGAGTTCCTTGGTGAGAAACGTTGCTCATGAAAACTAAGGTGGAAATCCTGAGGAAGCCAGAGGAAGTTTTTGAGCTGGAGATTTTTCTGGACATCTCCAATACCAGCGTCCCAGTCTGGCACTCTGAGCCATTCAGGTGGCAGAGCCTGCAGGTGCAAGGAATTCTTTCTTTGCTAATGCATATCTGGCCATATAATTGTGCCTTTATCTATAATCTAAGTAATGTCTTCTGAAAAAAGGCTGAGGAAACCAGATCTACTTTCTGTAGGAGTAATTGGTATGCATTATAAAGGAAAAAAAAACAAAACCCATTTCAAATATAATTTCAACTACCCTCTAGCTCTGGCCTTAGGGAAAGAAAATTCTAAGACTTACTTGCAATCTTCCCTTATTTTGAAGAACGTTTCATTTTGGTTTCAAGATTATTTGCAGCCCCCATTAATCTGGTTGGCTCCCAGATGTATTCCTAAAATATAGTTACATTAAAAACAGCCAGGAAACTGCATTTTGTATCTTCCAGCAGAGAGAAATGGATGGAAAGTTTCCTCAGGCTTAATTTCTCATATTTGCTCATATATTTGATTCAACTTTATAAGCATTTAATTTGGTTTTGATGGTTGTTTAATCAGTTTAATTACTACCTTCAATTATTTTCAGCTTTTTGTCCATATCTTAAACTTCTGAAGTCCAGTTTAATTCATTATAAGCCTGGCTACCTTGGCATTTTGAGCTCTATGATTTGTATGACAAAAGCAACAAGATGCCTGGGATAAGGATCATCTGTCTGTACTGGGTAGGACCTGGCTCTCCTACATTAATCTTGGGAGAACAGGACTCCAACAATTCCCTTCTAAATTAGGTCTTCTGGCCTACAAAACTTTATTTATGAACATACAGCCAAATTTCTCACCTTTATCCATTGGGGAATGAACTCTCTATTGCTTCTTTAGAGACCTTTAGAATAAAGCTGTCTTTTATACAAAATCCCTTTCTCACTATGTTGGCAGTTTAAGAGGATCAGGAAAAAGCAACAAATAATTTACTTCCACTTTAATGCTCCTTTAAATGGTCAGAAAAGAGTTTCAGTGCAAACTACAGTCAGATCTATTGCTAGTACCCAGCAGCATATCATGAAAGAAGACATATCTAAGATTAAAAATAATAATCATAAAAATCATCCATGGAAAAGAATCCATCTAAAGTTGTTATTCAGTGACTGGCACAGAAAATACATTCTCTACCTGAGACTAGTAATGAGTCATCCAAGCAACTTGAAATGAAAAGCATATCGAAGGGATATTAAAAATAAAAGAATTTAGAATCCAAAAATAAATAAATATGATCATTCCAGGCAGGTAAATACTTCAGGAGATTACTGAGAAATATGGGATTAATATCAATCTTATCTCCAAAGCAGAGGACTTAAAAGTACATATGGCAATCTGCTGGTGTTATTGGTATAAAAATTCATGCTGGATGGCAGACAGGGAATTCAAAACAGACCTCTTTATTTTTTACCCCCCTCAGATAAAGAAGGTCTGAGAATAAACAAGAATAACTCAGTGTGTGAAAACATGGACTGGCAGAAAGGTAAAAACACAAAATAGAATTCAAGTCTCCTTGACAAATCTATCTATATGCTGGCTTCATTTCACACACATTCAGAAATTAACACACACATTACACATTACAGCATGGGATGCAGGGTCACAGCATTCTGGGTGCTCTGAAGCAATATATTGAATTACATTGTAGGTCACATTCCTCCAGAGACAAGAGATAAAATCTTCAAAAACTAGAAAGGAGTATGAGAAATGCAGGCTAAAGAAATCATAACTAGGGAAAAAATGTAAAGGTAAGAAGAGGCTGTCGGAGAATAGAAATGTGCCCATTCTCCTGTCCCCAGGACAGTGCCAGGGGAGGCAAAGCAATGCCAGGGGCTGATTGCAAGGGGTGACACCAGTTCTGCACATGGGAGTTGGGGCATTTCAGTCAGTCCCAGAAACAAACCTGACCCCGGTGCCACAGGCTTCTGCCCTCGGCTCCACGTCCAGGACAATTCTTACATTGAAGAAAATGAGACACTCAATCACAGGGAAATTGATCAAGATAATGAGAACAACTGATAACTGGGCGAACAGAGCTGCCTTTCTGAGGCTGCAGAAATTCACAGAGGATTCCCAGACAGTGACATCTCAGGGACATTGCTCCTGTGAAGAAAAGCAGAGGATGAACGTGTCAGGCAATGGCTCTCCTGGCACCACCCAGCCCCAGCAGAGCTCAAGCAGACCAGAAAGCAGTGTGGGACATGAGATTTGCCAACAGCTCTCTCCAGAGCCATGGCACTGCCCTGGGGGAAGCCAAAGGCACGATTCCTGCAGCCTCACCCTGTGTGAGTTCCACCCCAGAGCTGGGGCTTCGTGGAGTTCTGATCTGTGCCAGACCTGCAGCTGCTCTTGTCCCAGCAGCCTGAGGGAATCCTACAGAGCAGCTCTTTATAAAACCTACAGCAGCACATGAGGAGTGTGATGGCCCTGAAAGGGTTTCAGTAATGCAGACCACATCATCTAGAACAGCACAGAGGCTTTTGCAACAGGCAGGTGCAGTCTCAGTGGAAAACCAGATAACAGTGACAGTGCAACAACAACAAAAAAATCATCTGTCCATTTGTCCATATGCTGCTACTCTTCCACATCAATCTGTTTAGACACAGGTATGTTATGCTATTTTCCCCTGACCTCCAGCCAAAATCATCAGAAACTGTGATTATTTGTGTTTTAACTATTAGCTATACCCTCTGAGATGTTCTTACATGCATTAAGATCCTATCTGTGCACAACATACACATCAAGCTATGACAGAGAGTGGTAATTCATTGCAAATTGGGAAAAAAGGGTTGCTAATGTCCTAAAATAACAATTTCTGCAGAAGGGCTTCTAATCAACATCAAAATCCATGCACTTGAAGTATCCTTGAAGAATTTAATGTGTTTCTTGTACTAATGATATATTTTTCTGTGAAGTTAAAGTAGTAATTTTCACATCATTTTAATGTGTTGGTACTGTTCATTAAAGCAATGATTAGCTTGCCAGATGATAGCATGTATTAAGTCTAAAAAAAAAAAAAAAAAGAAAAGAAATTAACTATATTTTGACATTAACTAGGTATAATTAATGGCTATCTAAAGTGGATTTCCAAGTAATAGTACACAGCTTGTTGATAGCAGGGTAAGAAATTCCATAATTCCATGACAGCAAATGTGCCAAATTGCAATTGAAGCTCTGTAGAGGTTTGTATGAAGTACATGTAAAAATCATGTGATGGAAATCTGAACTTCCAACTCTTGTGGCTGCACCATGATCTATCTGTACATATCAAATGATACATCAACAACTGCTAAATGCTGCTAAGCAACAGGGACAAGAAAAAAAATTATAGATAACTCACACTTTCTGGAAAAAATAAAAACAGGGTAAAACTTTTTTCAAAGACTTTGTGATGTACTTGTTAAAAACCAATAACACCTACAGCAGTGCCCACTAGGTGTGTTTCTCAGCTCCATATTTAGAGAAGAAAGCTGATTTGATTGTTCTGCAGCCAGAAGTAAATGCCAAGAGCCCTCACTGGGTATGGTCGGGTGGGGCAGTGCCAGCACTGCTCTGGAGAGAGGAAAAAGTGAGCTGTGGTTGTCTGAGCCCAGAGCACCCCGAGCCCCAGGGCTCCTCTGTGAGCCAGAGCAGGTCACAGGTGGGGACAGACCAGAGCAGGTCACAGGTGACCCAGTGCAGGTCACAGGTGAGGACAGAGAGCAGAGCAGGTCACAGGCGGGGACAGACCAGAGCAGGTCACAGGTGGGGACAGACCAGAGCAGGTCACAGGTGACCCAGTGCAGGTCACAGGNCCCAGTGCAGGTCACAGGTGAGGACAGAGAGCAGAGCAGGTCACAGGTGGGGACAGAAACCAGGGCAGGTCACAGGTGGGGACAGAGAGCAGAGCAGGTCACAGGCGGGGACAGACCAGAGCAGGTCACAGGTGGGGACAGACCAGAGCAGGTCACAGGTGACCCAGTGCAGGTCACAGGTGGGGACAGAGAGCAGCCAGGGCTGAATTGCAGAGCAGCCAGGTGCCAATCCACCTTTAATACAAACACAAATTGTACAAATTGCCACCAGTCTCTCAGCCCTGTTTGCCTGCTTTTGTCACCAGACACAGGTAAGAATGGCCCAGTGAAGGTTTCTGGGCCCAGGTCACTGTCAGTAGCTAACAAGGAGCAGCAGGATTCTGGCCCTTGCTGTCAAATGCACCAACAGAGGATTATTGTATCTGCCAAGGTGACAGACAATTAGAAATGCTGGCTTCACAGGGATGATTTTCTTAGAGGAATTCACTTAAGCAGAGCATGTCTTTGTTTCAGGTTTGATGCTGCCTGTGTGCACAAGGACAAAGAGCAGTGACAGGACACAGATAATGAGCCTGGATCTCCCAGCGTGGCACATTTCCAGAGGGAGCTGTGCAAGCTGAGGGCCTCTTGCATCTGCTGGAGAATGATGTATGGGCCATGGGTCTGCACTTAAAATACCCCAGAATCTTCTGCTCCTCAGTTGCAAAGCTGAGTGTGAGCTTGAATGGCTGGAGCAATGAGCAGCACAGAAATTGTTATTGTGTCCAGGCTTTTCAGCTCCAACTTCATGGCATATGATTTTAATATTTCTTTCTAAATTCCTCTTATACCTTTTTTTTTTCCTTTATAACAGCACAATAATCCATCTCATACCTATTCATCCTTCTGATTATTGTCCTTGACAGCTATTTGTACATTTTTACCTTTTGTAGGATTGCCACATGAAAGAATAAACTCAATAATAGAGAACATTAATAAACACCCTTGTGTATCTGGCTCTTTCAGCTTCTCTAATCCACACTTTGTTCCCTCTTTTAAGTAAGGTCCCACACAAGACTCCCTCAGCTAATCAGAGGATAAACTTAAAAGGAAGAGATGAATAAACCACATTAAAATGGGAAGCAGCCAACATGTTTTCAAAAAACTGAAGGTGAAATCTCAGCCCCAGTTGATGCTCCTAGCAAAACTCTCCTTGATTTCAGGAGGATTATAAACTCATCATGGATGTAAGACCTTTGTGGCCTGTCACTTTTTGCCATTTGGAATGAGACCTAAAGCTGTGTGAGAAGAGAAGGCTCCACACACCCTCAGAGACCTCTTTTCCCAGCAAATGCAGCGTTAGGGCTGTTTCTCTAAGGATCCTTGGCTTTACTGGTGAATTTTTAATGAAAACAAAACACTTTTTCTATCCTTTGGCAGCCCAAAGATCCTTGCCTCTCAAGAAGAAAGAAAATGCTGAACTGATTGAGAATGGGAGACATTTTTATAGAGAAAGAGACACTTTAACCTATCTCTTAGCACCAATTATTCCTATCCAGCTGATTGTTATAGCTTTGGCTCCAAGAGGATGGATTATTACTAAAAGATTTATACTGAAGCACTGTTAAAAATGAACACATTATAAATTAAGTTGAACAAGAAGGGTGGGCCTGTATCTCAGCCCCACAGGGGGTCTGAGATCACTTCCCACTCTCCCTCATATTTATCTGTGCAAAGAATTAAACTCTACTGTAGCACACTTCAATTTGGCACAGCCAGGGTAACAAACCTCCTCCTTTTTCCCACATTTTTTTTGCTTTTTACTCTAAGTGCTTCGGGGTGGTGATAGGCAGACACAATTCCCAGCAGAGTTGCCTTTGGAAATATCTTTGCCATCCCAATATAGCAATGAATAAGATTGTACAGAAAACCTGCCCTCACTTGGAGGGACCAAGAGCACCTCACGAGAAATAAGTTTTGATACAATGGAAACAGATTTAGCAGATCTTACAGAGGTCCCAAAATATGGCAAATTTAGGGGAAAAAATTACTTTATACCTGTAACACATTATACATATTGAAATCTGTATATTTTCTCTTTAATCAGTGATGATTACTGTTAATTACTTTTCTTTACAATGGAAAATAGAAGTTCTAATCAATTCAAGCCTTTACTATTTGAAAGATCATATCAGCTAATGTGACAGTGATCTCTGGCTCTTCAGAGAAAGAGGCTCTCAGCAGGATCTTAAGACATCCTGTTATGGCTAAGGGTAATTAATGTTTTCCTGTTACTGCTGTACTGTGGACCAGAACAGGCTTAATTAAAACCTTCTGCTATGGACTGCAACGCTGGATTTTTATATAAATATGTGCATGAACCGTAAGTATCGTTTCATGTCAGTTTTCGTTGCTAATTTCTGGCATGTAAATTGGATAAAAGGCTATCTTCCTTTCAAGTATAGTTCTAGATCTGTGTTTAAAATACCATTATGAGGTAAATGCAAAAATAGCCAGAATTACAGAGCAGACCTTGAATCAGAGCTGACAAGAACTATATGACTTGGTAATCACCCCTGTAAAGAAAATACAAAAAATGTTAAAAATACAGCCAGTTCAGAGTGACATCTCAGGTAAACCACTAAAAACTTAATCTTTTCATCTTCCCAAAAATCACCTTCTCAACTCCTGAATTCCCTCAGTGACTTTCTTAAAAACTTGATTATTCAACCAGTTTCTGGTCTTTGTAAGTAAGTGCGAAATTTGAATTTGCTTTGATTTGAGGTTCAATCCTTCCTGGAGTGAAACCAAAAAGGCAGGATATACATAAATGCCATTATAATGTACAATACAAAAGTAGAAAAGAGCCAAAATTGCCTTAGCACTTCTCTGCAGCTTTCTGTGCAGCTTTAGCAGTTAATTGAGCCTGCAGTGGTTCTCTTTTATTTACAAACCTTCCAGGTATGGGGTGTGCCTTGTTTCTGCCTTCACACAAATCTGTGGGTAAGTTGCAAGAGCTTTCTACCTCTAAACCACACTTTTGTACACAGTGTGAACTCCAAGCAAACAACATTTTGCTGTTTTTGAGGGAGCTGTGCCACACAGAGGAGACCAGACCCTCTCGTGGGGATCAGCTTGGCCAGCACTTGCCTTCCCCAGGTGCAGCTGCCGTGGCCAGGGAGTCCTGCAGGGAATGGTGCTGTGCACAGCTCAGGCTCAAAAACCTGAGTGATCCCCACGGGAGAGCAGTGGGAGAAAACCCAAAGCCCCAAACCTGGCAGGAGACAAATGACAGACACTGTGTACAGCTGCCAGTCCCACACAGGCTGGACTCCAGGCAAGCTGGGACTTGCCACTGAACAAGTGGAAGTAGGAAAACCTGTATTTTTCAGATGAATGAGGCAAGATTAATGATTATCTGAAAATTGAGAAGAAAATAGCATTATTTGTTTTATAGCTTAGTCTTTTCTATTATAGTATTTGCATTTTCTCATGTTTTGATGCTCATGATTTTCTCCAAGAACATAAAAGTCTGCTGCAGAAACTGGGGCAAGAGGCTGAGAAAAGATAATGCTGGAAAGAAGAGCATCTCACCATCTGTCCACTGTGGAGTTTTTTCCTACACATCACACAGAAGCAGAGGCCAGTTTTGGATACTTTGATCCTGAAAGGTTCAGAGTTCTAATTCAAAGTTATCTTTGTCTATGGAAGAAACAGCAGATGCTCTGCTAAGTGATGGCAGGATCCCAGAGATCATATTCAGAGCAGGAGCCACAAAGATAATTTAACCAGGATGTCACTCCTGTTGTGCAGAAGAGAGAACAGGAGCCAAACCAAACTAGTTCCCAAGATCACAATTTAAATGGAGAGAAACAGCCAGAACAGGTTCTATTATCCTTTTTTCCCTCGTGTAGCATATGCACCATTTTTATTTCTTTTGCACAAATGACACCCCCAGGTTACTCTTCTTATGCTACTGCATGGCACTGTTATGGAGGAACCCATTCCAAGTAGGATTAATCTGGATAATCAGCTACAAACCAATTTTGTAATAGAACTTTTCTGCCTTAAAAGTTTGCACTACATTATCTTTTTTTTCCCCCACCAAGTCAATAGTTCAGGTTTTCTAAAAGATGAGAATGAAGTGTCCATTCTGCTGGAGCAATGCCAGTGCTCTGCTGTGTGAGGTTCTGCTGTGGCTGTCGTTGTGTGCCCACTGCCAGAGACCCCTCTCATTTGCAACCTTGCACACCAGGGAAATTCCTGTGTCCCAGCCACACACATGGGCTGCACATGGGTGATGGATAATGCTCTGCAGCCCCTCCCCAGCCCTTCTCCTTCAGCCAAGCTCTAAATGTAGCATCACACACGAGGAGGAAAGTTTATAGCTGCTGAAATAGCATGGACTTCATTTCAGCCTTCCTTATGCCAATTTGCTAAGGCAGCTCAAGAGACAACGTTTGCATCACCTTCAGCGGGGCTTGAAATACTCTGGAGAGTAAGAGGGAGCTCCCATCTCTTCAGAAGTGGCTGATCATGTGAGAAACACAGCACTGGTACCAGCCCAGCAAAGCCTTTAAACATACATCTATTTTTAAGTTCTGTGTAGACTTAAAATAAGTTTCTTGTATGAGGCTGTAAAGCAAGATGAAAAAAAGATGATGTAGATGGGCAATTCATCTGTTGAGTAGAAGTGAGCTCATGTAAGTAGATGTAAATGACAGAGGACAATGTAGAGACAGAGAATTGCTGTCATTACCATAGCAACAGCAGCACAGCAATTATGTGAAACACCACAGATAGGAAAAAAAGATTACTTATTTTCACCTGGAATTTCATGTCTTATGGCATATTTGCTTTAACTCTAGATATTGCACACAGTGTGTGAATCTTTCCCTTTCCCATACCAATTCAATCATAGAAAAGCTGGGGTTGGAAGGACCCCAAAGATCATCTACTTCCAGCCCCTTGCTGTGGGCAGGGACATCTCCCACCAGCCCATGAGCATCCCTCAAGGAAAAAAAATAGGATGCCTAAATATTATCTTTCTGGACTGACATTAGGGGCAAGTTATGGCCCCATAAGCCATCAATGACTTAAAATCATTGAGGAACACAATTTTCTTTAGAAAAGTCAAGTGGGTTTATGCTGGAACGGAATAGCTATGAAACAGTTTAATAAAACAATTTTTGCAATAGCAAATGCTTCAGCTTATCTTCAAAACTTATTTAACTGGAAAGAGTCTTTTATAGCCATGTAGATTCCAACACATCACCAAAACTGCTGATAACTGCTGCCTTGAGCATGAAAAATGATCCTGTTAATATGCCATAAATCAGGATATCTACTTGAACTAGAGCACAGTGCACTGCCAGTGGCACTGGAGGAGTGATGCTCCCTGGGTGGAATTACAATGGGAGGGGAAATGTTACCTGCTGACATCAAACAGCACCTGCATAGCACTGCAGAGAGAGAAAGAGGAGAAAAACAGTGCATCTTCCTGTCCCTCTGCATTCATTTTTCTCATTCAACCAACTCTCCAGCATGTTGACCTACATCTACTACTGCCTTTCCTGGTTAAGGAAAAAAGACTTCCAAGCCTTTGAATAACAATACATGAGGTCTGCATTCACTTTAAGTGGAAAATATTACAAACTCCAACCTGTTTAAAACATTCAAACCATTATTATCCACTTTCATCACTCTTTCCATATTTTGTCCTATATTTCTTGCCAAAACAGAACCTGTTATATAAGTTTTTATGCCTCATTTGCATGTTCCTTCAAATACATTTCTATTAATTGATTTTTCGCTGTCTTCCAAATTTAGCTCCTGACTTTTTTTCCTTTCTTTTTTTTTTTTTCCCACCCAAAACTTTTTGCAGTCTGCTGGTTTTGAATTAGCTCTTATTTAACATTTCCAGGTCAACCATTTGGCTGGCAGTAACATGCATTTTTGAACAACAGCAGGGAAAACAGGCTCTCCCCTGGGACAGCGAGGGACAGAGCAGGAAATGCTGCAGCATTTGCCATGCCCAGGCAGCAGGTTCTGCACAGCTGCACTCAGGCTCAGCCTCTCCAGCCAGTACCAGTCCTCCAGAATTTCCAGCTCTTTCCATCTGCAGTACCTGTTTCCAGCCCTTTGGGACAAACCCCAAGTGCTCTGAGGAAAAAGGACATTAATTAGCAATAAGCCTGGGTGGACACAGCTGAGAAAGGGAAGCATCAGCAATAAGATTGTAAGTGCTTAGAGTTCAGGTTATGAATTACAAGATGGAAAGCTTCATTGTGAAATCACATAAGCCTATATATTGTAAGTTTATAAAAAAGGAGAGAACACATGGTTCAAGATCAGGCTGCTTCTGGCAGAGCTCTGGGTCCAGAGAAGTATCTGAGAGAATTTGCCTTGGGCTGACACTGCCAGCACGCCCTTTCTCAAAGACTCACCCCACTGCTGCCAGGCAGGAGATCAGGTAGATGATTTCAAAGAAAATAAAGTATTTTGTGTTTATGTCTTTGCACAGGAGTCTAGGGCTGTACAATGAACAGATAAATGACCTTATGACAAATCCTTCAGCTTTGTGAGTGTCCTGAGCAACTCTTCCCTTATCACAGCTAGAATGGGAAGAAAAGACATCTTGCAATCTATTGATTTAGAGGGGCAGAGGGGTCCACCACTGATATTTCTGCATCATTTGGAGCTAGGACTATGCAGATAATACCACACAAGCCAACGCTTCCTCTCTGCTCTCATTCCTTTCCGTGGATGCTGCTAATCATACTTAAACCTTCTCAAAATGATTTGTGATCATTCCCATAACATCATCACAATGTACTGCCTTTCCTTACAAACAAGTAGATGTTTCTCCTGGGTTTTACCATTCATTGTCATCACTTGCTTGGACAGCTTGCATTACCAGAAAAATATCACTACATAAATGATAGGATCTGTATTTTAGCACACCCACACTCACAATATTTGATTGTGTCCTGATGCAGAGGAAGTGTTTTGTACTCGAGCTCCCTACCTGCCCAGGATCTGCAGCACTTCATGAGCCAAAAAGTGACATCTCCCTGGAGCTGTGGGTACAAATGCCATGCACAGTGGAGATTTAAGGACAGAAATTCCACTGAAGACAGCCAACAGACTTCTCACGGCCACAAGAAAAAACAGATCATTTCCTCCAGAACCAAAGCAACCTTGAGCAGAACCGTAAACCAGCTGCATTTTCAAACCACCTGCAGGCAGCAGGGAGAGGACAAGAGTCAAGAAGAAAAAAAACCCCTCAAAATTATAATAGAAATACATTTTAGTATAATTCAGAACTATAATGAGATTGTAAATTAAGATCTGCATAAACATATGGACATTTTCTCAGAGTAAAGAATCATTTTTCCATTTCATTCACAGAAAGGAATATATATTTGGGCAGGAAATCATTAGGAATAATTAATTTGTATGAACATACATTGTAATTTTTCTAATTTGGCTTTATAGCATTATCCATTGCAAAATAGCACTCCAAACAAATTAAAATGTTCAATTGCAGCTGCAACAATAATTTTTGGAAAGTACAACGTTAAAGTACTCACAAGGTCAAGGGAATCAGAGACACCTGAATGAGGCAGTGAAGCTTTAAAGTACTCCTGAAGCTGGGAAATTACACACACAGACACATCTCCCACCTCAGGATGCTCAGGGACTGTTTTTCTAAGCAGCTGCTTGAGCTGCCATTACAAGCACTACTGAAGTCACAGCAAATTCAAAAGCAATTTTGATTTTCTTCTCTCAAGTGACACCATGTAGCTCTGGGTTAAATTACTTTCAGATGCTTTAAATGCAACTTAAAACACACCACTTACAATCAGGAAAACATTACTGTTTATGAATGTTTTATAATGATGCTATGGAAAAATCCATCTTTGCTCAGATGATGGCAAAAAAAGAAAGATTAAAAAAAAGCCTTGGAATGCTACCACTTGCCAGGTTACCCCCATTAAGTCAGGGGACTGCAATCAGCATTTTTATTTGTACCCAGCAGTACAGATAGGAAAAATGACACTAACTTAAAATAGCTAACAACTCCAAAAGTTATTCTTATTGGTTTTTTAAAAATATTAATAATTAAAACTTACTCCCAAAAGTGGATCACACATAATTTGCATATCTACAAAGCCTTGCAGGAACTGTGAATATAGAAAGAATCAACACGCAGAGAAATTAGACTTAAAAATTTTGTAGCATTGTATTCACCTCAGTGGAGATACCATTGCACAGATTAGTGACTGATGATGATTTTAATTTATTTCCAGACACTATGATGAAAGGATAGAGGAGGGCAGCCACCACACGAAGAAAGGGAGCATTTGGGAGCTGAGTGGTGCTGTGACCCAGCCGTGTGATGGAGCAGAGATAAAGCTTCAGCAGCCACAGCAGCTGCTGGTGCAGCCTGAGTGTAAACATCCCCTTCCCAGGCTGGAGGAGGAGCAGCGCTGATGCTGCCGCTGATGAAATCAACGGGCCCGGGAGGTGCAGCCAGCCGAGACACCGGGCTATTAGCAGGAGCCCTGCTGGCACCCACTGGGGAAAAACACCAGAGCTGCGGCAGCAAACAAGGTTGAGGGGTTGGGGAGATTTGCTTTGGGCTTTTTTGAAGAAGTACGTAGAGAAGTCAGCTCCATTTCAATGACTGCTTCCTCCACATCTAAAAATTACACACAGCCCTCTATGTCTGTGGCCAGCAACAGCTCAGGCCAAACACCCAGCACGTGCAGGTGACACATGGGGACAATGGAGGACCTGATTGGAAGCAGCCTGGTGGCAGTGGGCAGACAGATGGCTACGTGGATAAGAAATCACTTAATATTTTAAAAATGCTGGCATTCATGTACACTTTATGGGTCTTGCTGAGATTTTATCTTAATTAATGGATTTTTACAGTAATTACCAGAATTTGGGGTAACCACTTCATGGCAAAGTATCAGAAAATAAAATTAATACACAGAACTGGTCAGCAGATGTCACTGTCTTGTCATTGCAACATGGCCAAAAGTACACAAATCATCAGCAGAAAAGAAAATCTTATATACAAGCAAGAGGTAGGAGAAAGTCTGGACCATGAAGAAATTGTCTCCTTGTTAGTCAGCAGAACTGGAAGAACAAGATGTCATCATTTACTTTGTTTGTCCCCTCAGTTATAATCTCTGATTTATTCCATTGGTTCCCTGAGGGCGTTCCCAGCACTAGTAGGTGTCACTGATCACCCTGCAGCTGTAGATGAGCAGTGGCTCTGGGAAAAATGCTCCCAGTGACACCAGACAGGACTGTATGGTCAAGATTACAGCAACAGCTGGGCTGTCTGAGCACCTTCTTCCATTACACATCTCCCAGTAAAATTCCAGTTCTGTGAATATGTGTATCTGCTACTTGCTCACCTGTAGATGTAAGACAATAGCATTATCTTCCACAGTAAGGTCAGCATTTTATGGACTTGGAATATTCTCATGCATAAAAATGGTCTGTTCTTCCCTAAAGTGGCCACATTACAGTAAACTGCTGAAAATCTCCATGCAAAAACGGCATCTTTCAGCTGGGTGTGCCTGGGAGCTATCTAACTACAAACATTCAAACCATGAGAGGTGTCATACCCAGAGAATGAATAATGCAATGTCTGCATATGTGCTGCCAGAAGGCTGAAATAAAAGCCTCCAAAATGCGTCAGGATGCACAGCAGCACAAGCAGCACCATGGGAGAGGCAGCCCAGCTCAGAATGAGCCCCTGAGCCAGGAGCATTCCCAGCAGACAGGGACAGCAGGATCAGCCAGCCAGGGGCATTCCCACCAGACAGGGACAGAAGGATCAGCCAGGAGCATTCCCACCAGACGAGGACAGCAGGATCAGGCAGGAGCATTCCCACCAGACAGGGACAGCAGGATCAGCCAGCCAGGAGCATTCCCACCAGACGAGGACAGCAGGATCAGGCAGGAGCATTCCCACCAGACATGGACAGCAGGATCAGCCAGGAGCATTCCCACCAGACAGGGACAGCAGGATCAGGCAGGAGCATTCCCACCAGACATGGACAGCAGGATCAGCCAGGGGCATTCCCACCAGACATGGACAGCAGGATCAGCCAGCCAGGAGCATTCCCACCAGACG
>VYZP01072622.1:0-17865 GCA_013400635.1 Hypocryptadius cinnamomeus | reverse complement strand
ACTGAGAAGATAAAACTAAAAAAAAAAAAAAAAAGAAGGGGGGAAAAAAAGGCTAGTAATGGAACATAAATTTAACCCTTCTCGCTATCCAGGGCAAGCCATACAAAAGTCTTTTTGTATGTGTGCTTGTGTGGCTATCTTTGGCTCTATGTAATAATGCCATTGCTGTGTTGTTTTGTGAGCAGAAACCCTAATGCTATATTCTTTCAGTTAACTGGAGCTTGATTGGGTTTTATGTAAGAACTTTTGCATTTATTTTTTTTCTAAATACCATATAATTGGACGTCTTTCTTGGAGTTAGTATTGGGCTGTGCAGGAAGAAATGAGTTCTCATGGTTAAATGATAGCCTCAAACAAGCCTGTCGACATTTTTAATGTACCTTTCTTTTGCACTTTTTATTTGTTGGTGGATGCAGATCAAGGTGGCTCTCTGGGATAAGGCAATTGAGCCAGAATATATCTGCTTTTCAATTGCCCCTCATTTTTTTAGATGGGAGGCCACAATAGCTGAGTGGATAAAACTTAAAGACATGCCATTCTTTGCAGCTCTCTGTCTCATGGATGGGTGCTACTCTTGCTGTCCCCATAAACTGACATTAGAGATACTGGGGTAAAAAACAGTAGGTAACTATGCTATGTCTGCTAAAAAAACCCCTATGAATCCCTGATTATCAAGCTTACTCCTCTACTATTTTGGCTTAATGTCTTGTGTCTTGTCTTACTTTTTTGGCCATTGGCAGGTGTACACACAGATAGAGTGGCTTGGCTGGGAAGGGTGCTGACTGTGGGCCATGCTTGCTGTGCTGAGGTTAGAAAATAGAACAGAAAGGTTCTAATACCTAATAGCTGTTGGAAATGTTGTGACTCTGGTGGGTCAGTGGATGTTCACATGGAGCTCTGTGTTTCCTTGTTCAGGAGACAGCAATGGAGAGATACCAGAAGCACCAAGAAGCAGTTACTCCACTATGGAACCTGTCTAACCACAGTTACTAGTTAATTTTATTCAGTGCCCACATTTCTTTGGAAGTTCATTCAGTCCTAAATCTTAAACATGAGACAAAGTTGGCTGAATTTGTATGATTTCTAAATTTCATTGACTATGCAAGGGAAGTAACTATGCAAGTGATGTTGGGTTCTGAATTTACCTGAAGATTTTATTCCGTTTATTGTGATATAGCCTGCAGATTACCAAAATATTTAATTTCAGTCTCTAATTTAAATAAAATCAGATTTTATAGGATTTCCAAGTACTTGCAAAATATTTTAGACCCATTGATCTGAGAATGGTAAAAAACTTTCTGAACAGGTCTGTATATGGTTGTTGATGTCAGGCTGCTGCTGGGATGGGTTGTAGTACTCCCATTAATTAAAAAAATAGAGAGCATATTTTCCTGTTAAATATTGGGTACTTTGTTCTGTAAAAGTTGATGGCAAAACTGTCATTGACTTTGGTGGCAAAGTTCCTGAAAGACCTGAAATTATGTGAGGTTTGGGAGTAATTTATTTTATTCACAAATTGTCTGAGAACAGATAGGCATTTTCTCATGTTGCTTTGTTGCTCAAAATTATTTGCAGTGTTCTTCATGGAGCAGTGCTTGGGCTGCTGGTTGTTTGCATTGTAAACAGTGTGTTGTAAATATTCACCATCTGATTAGTTGCAGAAGTCAGGTGCTGCTGTTCACGTTCCCTCACTGGCTGGGAGCTGTAACTGGGAGCAGATGCCTGTCCTAATAGTCTCTAAAAGGAAACTATACTGAATAGACTAAAAACTCTACACCTCCTTGGGGCTTTGCTTTATTTGCAACAAACCCAATAAAATAACAGTCAGTTCATGCCTTCTCCCCAGCTCTGGGTGCCTCTGGGTTTGCTGCCCCAGGCTGCACTCTGGGGTGAGGTCCTGGCCCTGTGGAGCTCAGTTCAGTCCTCCTGGCGACTCCAGGAGGAGGGGAATTGTGCCAGAGAGCTGCAGTGTCCTGACCCTGCTGGGATAATGCACCACCTGCTCCCGGCCCCACACAGGAGCCCACTTAACCATTTCCAGCAAGTGCTGTGCCTGCTGCTGGGTGGGCTTTAGCAGGAGCCCCAGCCAGCCAGGCCATTAGCAATTACCGTGTTACACTCTGATATGCAGTCAGGGGACTTTCACAAGTCATTGAAGCTCCTTTATTTTTCCTAGATGTTCCTGCTAGTGGAACTGGTTTGCTGGAGTAGTGAGAGGTCAAATGCAGAAGGGCAGAAGCAGCATATATCAAAAAAAGTTTGTATCAATGAATGTATGTGAGAAATGGTTCTGCATATCTCTTTATTTCTGATTTGAAATAAAACTTTTGTTTAGGTTTCTCTCAATGCACTTTCTTTCCTGAGATTGATAGCTTCACTGTTATTTTTCCTAAGCTATTTATGTGGAAGGAGGACTAGATGGAATAGAGCTTAGATTATTGTTGCTCCATTTCACTCTGGTAAAGTGCTACTGGGGAGAACACAGGATCCTGGCTGTCCGTGTTCCATTAGGTTTGTATTTAATTATGGTTCTTCCTTTTTCTCCAGGCACTCTCCAGTTTCCTGGACCACACACTACAATGTTTATCTGGTCACTGTTTTTTTCAGTCCTGCTGAGCACCCTCAATTCCACCTAAAGTGAATGGGAATTGCTGTAGCTCAGCACTATCTAAATAAAGGCCCCTATTATTGATGTCACTGTTTGAGATAATAACTTGTGCCATGCATAAAGAGTGAAATCACTGTGCTTTTTTAAATTCCTTCATATGAGATTTTGCTACTCTTTACTTTTCTCTACTGCTCAATGGTCCAGCTAGATAGCATGGCTTTTGAAACAGGCGATGCCTTCTCTAATTAGGCACCATTGCATTTACTGATGGATTCAGACAATTTTGTGTTCAGAGTTAATGAATGTTGGCTTTGATCAGCCTCTGACTGTGATTGGTAGCAGAAGTTTTATCCATGCTTTATGCAAGTCACCCAAACGTCTTGGTTATACAGAGCTGAGCTAACAGCCTTACAGAAAAAAGAAAACAAACTGCTAAGTGAGCTATTGTCAGAATGTACCATGTGCAAGAAACCAGCCTACCTGGCTCCTGAAAGAGATGCATGGAAAGGATAGCAAACCCCAGGTGTTTAATTTGATTCTTAACTACGTGGTCAAAGGTGGTGCTGCAAAAGCTGTATATTCAGTGGGGTTCAGTCCAGGGGATCTTCCTCCTGCAAAACCCACTTGGCTTCCCAGCCTGACTCGACTACCCCATCACTGTGAGTGACGTTCTAGGGAAAAAAAGAGGTGTCAAGCTCAAGTAATCAGGCTGCCTTTAATGATCTGTGCAGCTGTCTCTGTCTCCTCTCTGCACAGCTTCTAGATTAGATGCAGGGTACGTGTGTCTGTCCCACACCTCTCCGTGCTGCTCTCTCTCTCACTGCATCAGAGCTCACAGGGAGGAAACTGAACCTGTCTGACCATTCTACTGGTGCTTTCCCCACAGGATTTTGATGAATTTGCATTAGGTGATTATCCCCTCATGCACGTCTTGGAAAGGCAGGTAACTCCACATTGTCAGTTTTCCATCTGTAGCATGTGGATAATGATACTTTTCTGCCTCACATGGGTGTTGTGAGCACTAATTAGTTAATGTCTTTTCAGCACTTTTATCATACAAATACTAAGCAGTTATTGCTATAATTATTATTTCTTATTATTTTGTTGTTCTTCAAACAAGGGATTTTGAGCACTCATCTATGTCTAAGTGTTTGGAGGTATAACTTCCTATACATTAAGTGACAGTGGTGTGGTAGTGCCATAACACTGGCAGCTCACAAATCCACCCCAGCTGAAGCAGCGTCTTCTTTAAAAATATTCCTCTGAAGCAACAAGGTCATGCCATGAAGTACAGTGTCTGTGATATAATAAGGCATAACATGGTCTACATTATTTGAATACTAGTGCATGCTTTGGGTGTGCTGTGAGCACTGGAAAGAGCTCAGTTGGCTACAGGGAATGTGGCTTTGGACATCAGTGGCTGAACCACAGCCGTGGAAGTTCAGCAGTATTTCCTGAGCTTGTGCCAAAATCACTGGACTTCTGCAGAATTTTAGTTTCTTTCAAACCCCCTAATTTAAGTAAAACTCTAAAAGGAAAAAGGAGCAAACAACCAAACCCCAAACAACTTAAGCAAAACCTATAAAAAAAAACATGAAACCATCACATTCCCTGTGCTTCAGTGTGGAAAGCATGTGTTTACCAAGAGTCATGCAGGAGGTGGTGAGCTCTGCCAGAATAATGCTTCCTAAGCTACAGAATCCAGCCGAAGATTCCCTTGACCCTGGGATTTTCTAAGACCATGAGATTGCCTTATTCTCTGTATGACATAATTTTTAGGCCTGGAAATCCTGTTTTTTGCACAAATAACTGAAACACAATTTTTTTTTGTTTTTTTCTCAGAGAAGGGGAATTCTGATGTATGAAAGCTTCTTCTTGCAGATCAAGGGCCCAGTTTCTGTAGCAGGCTTCCTTTTTCTGGACTTCTGTGGAACCTTTTCCATACGGTCGGAGGACAATATAGAAGGCTAATGGCATTAAAGGTTCAATTTCCCAGGTGGAAAGCACAGGCATAGGAGTGAAATTCTTATTATCTACAGCCAGTTGGAATTGGATGCAGAACAAAGCAGATCCCTGGCAAGCATCTGAAGAACTGATTGATGATGGAGCACTGTGAGGGGAAGGAGTAGAGGCTGGCAGGTAGGAATGGGAGGGTTGGGAACTACGGGAAGCTGCAAATCATCACCTCTGGTTCACAAAGACCAGGAAAAAGGAATGCAGCTCAAGTCTTTAGCCATCATTTTCTTGGAGCCTCTTAAGGACCCATGAAGGCATGGCTGTAATTGGATTAGAGTTGGTGTGGAGGCACAAAGCCCCTGTGCAGACGTCCTTGCCTTGCTGCCTGCCTCCCTTGTGGAGCAGCAGGAATGGTGCTGGTGAGGACAGGCCCTCGTGCTGTAGCTTTACAGAGGGGCTCCCCTGTTCCATGGGCCAGCAGGATTGCTGCTCCATGACCACACGTGCAGCTGGAGTCACCAGCTCATCCCAGAGCAAGCTCTCAGCTGTGTGGTGACACAGAGAAGGGGGAAGGGGGGGCTTGGGCTTGAGCAAGGTGTGCAGGTCTTTCAGTGATATTTTGGATCCAGGGTAGGGTTCAGAGGGGTGGGCTGGACAGGGCTGTCAGGTTAGTGCTCTCAGCAGAAGGCAACTGCTGCCCTGCTCAGCTGGATGGATCCCATCAGGATTTCTTTTGTTTCCAGCCCTTCCCATGGGACTTTCTGTGGGGAAGGTACAATCATCTCCATACAACAAGCTGTCAGCCTTGTGACAGCTATATAGTGCCTGGACTGGTTTTTCTGCAAGTGAGCACTTTCAAGCTAAATCTGTTTCCAACTGAGGATGGTCTGGGAGTGACTGTGAAAACAAGAGCACCCTCTTTTGAGGGTTATTTTGAAAATGGCTGTGTTTGTAGAGATAAGATGTAGATAAATAGTGTAGGAGAGTCTTGTAGCTCCTATGTAATCTGGCATGGTTTTCTTACAGTGTTGGAGTCCCTGTTAAAAAATCTTAGGTTTTGGCAAATTTGTGTCTAAAATTGATTTAAAATCTACAGTTAGGATGGGGGTACTTTTAAGTTAATTGCCTGATTAAATGCAGAGAGGATATGCATTTTCAAAAACTGACAGCTGAGGTTTTTTTGTGGTTGCCCGTGCTTACATACTCACTGCTGTATTTTATGGCTTGCACCTGAAGTTACTTATGCATTATGCCCAGCAGCTATATACATATCCATTTATGTGACCTTGTAATCAGTTTATTAGTGTTTTAGTGCCTTGTTGCTGTTATTTGTATCAGCCTTAGCCACAAGAAGTTAATTTCAGTAGAATTTCATAAACTAAGATTGAAAGAAGTAGTTCACTGTAAGTTATGAAGCAATGGGAACGGGTAAGTCATGGCAGAATTTCTTCCTAACTTCAAGGAAATCACAATGTAAACCCTAGTGTTTTGTCAATCTTGTTGTTTGTGTTTTTTAAATTTTATTTTTGAGAGGTGTTAATTTAACAGTTATTTTTATAATGTGTTGTCAGAAAGACAAAGTTTATAGAGATGTGTCATGTTAGTAAAACAACAGATATTTCTACAGGGAAACAATTGCTGCATTTTAGAGGAAACAAGTCCTTTTTCTGGTCCCAACATCTTGTCTGTCTTGGGATTTTTTTTTTTTTTTTTCCTCTCTACCGTATTGGCTGGTCTGATAAAACCTATTACACCTCTGTATAACACTTCTCATTCTTAGAGCAGACCATCACAGTTTCCACAACACACCTTTTACATACTGTAAACAATTTTATTTAATTGATGTCAGAATTGAATGCTATTTTTTAAAACAAATGCATGAGTGGATAATCTGGAGAGAAGTTTTCAGTACCTGTGACTGTATCACACTAAACTTATTAAGAGGCCACGATCAGTACTTCTTTTTGTGACTGCAACTAGGTGTTGTGTTGCAAATAAGCATAAATAAAAAGCCAACCTTCCAATGTGTTGCCAACTGATAGGCTTAAGATACCGTGTGCCTGTACCACAATCATCCTATTGGAAAATAAAACTCCATTAATTGAGCATGCACTTGTATATTTTTATAATGTTTTTACAGTTTTAGGAAGGGACAAATCCCATGGTGTCATCCATGAACATAGCTGAAGTAACAGTGGCCCACTTTTAGCTTAAGCAAGAAGCACTGTAATAGACTGGGTTGCTGTTATAGAAAGTTTATTGTTATTGGTATATAAACTAGCTGGGGGCTTAAACACAGAGCAGCTGGGTAATTTAGCTAGCTCCTGGATCCAGTTAAAAAAAAAAATCTATGTTCTGTCCACAGTAGGGGAATGGTCATAGCTGAGAAACTGCTCTGTATTAGGTTGTACCACACCTGTGGCGTGTTCACCATCGTGAGCTGTGTAGGCTGGAGAAAACATTAAATCCCTTCATTACTGCCTTGCATAAGACAGACACTTCAAGCAGTTGCACGTTTGTCTGAGATTACCAGTTAAAGTCATTAAAAAGCAACTAGGGCTCGTTCACTCGATTGGGTGTTTTCAGGATTTCGGTGTGCGTTGTGATTAACAGCAGTATGTCTTTGATTAGGGAGATGACACTTTTGGGGAAGACTTACCCTTTCTGATGTTTCTGTTCGATGGGTAAATCTGAGGTGACAGGTATGTTGTTAGCTCTCTCACCCTTTGTTGGGAAAGCTAAACTGGTGAAACTGGAATTAATTTTTTTTTTTTTCCCTTTTAATTTGAGAAAGAAATGCACCATTAACACTTCGGGTTCTAGCCAAGCTCATGCTCTGACAGCAATTACAGCCAACTGATGGAGTAAATTGTTTGGAAAACTCTTTATCATTAATGTTTCCTATTTCTTTATACCAGGTAAATGAGGGGAAGAAACTTTTGAGTTGTAACCAGGTAGCAGTACATTGAACTGCCTACCAGCAATGTCCTGGGGTTTTCTGGCTGTTTTTTCTTTTTCCCCCTCCTTATTTCACTTTTTCAAATTATCACAGTTGTTGCTACTGACCAAATAAAACCTTAATAGTTTCTTTGAACCGCTAAGTAAACTCAGCCTGTTGTGTGGTCTCACAGAAGTCAAGGGAGCCAAGTTGTTTGATTTCTCTGTTGAGAAACATAAATGCTTTGGGGATCAGAGAGCTTCTGTGGACAGGAACTCTTCTTTTCCTTTGTACTAGGAAGTCGTTGTCTTCTTGGCTATCCTGGATCTGAACCTGGCCAACATCAGCCAAAACATTCAGGCACTACTGTAATACAACTAAGAATATTAATGGCATTTAACATGGCTTTTTTTCATGAATCAATCAAAGAAGTCAAAGCAGCAGACACAACTAATATTACTAACAGTTAGATATGGCTACATCTCTCTCATAAAAAGTGTTTTTCTGCAGTATTTAACCATTGTTGGCAACAATCATCAATATTAATCCTTAACAGCAACATGATAACCAAGCCAGCAGATAAAATGGCTGTTAAAAAAGTAGGGGAAAAAAAGGAATAATAGGATTGTGGAATTTTAATATTCTCCAGCTATTTATTAAAAAGTGCTTATTTTGTATGTGTTTATTTCTAATAATCAACTGTAACATTACTTTGCAAAAAACTGTAATTGCTTCTTAATTTCAAATCCCAGTTCCTTTGTGCTGTATACAAAGGTAGGATATTTCTGTACTTATTGTTCACAGCACTCTGTGTAAAAAATCACGTTCATTTCAAGAAGCTGTTATGGTATTGATTCTGGTAAAGACTTCCATTAACTGACCAATCTAAATCTCATAAGTGATGTCAGGATAGTTATGCATTTGCTTGGTTCAAGTATTCAGCCATTATGTTAGAATGCAGGCAGTGTCTGAATATGGCTGTTAAATTATTTCTAAATACCGAACCAGAACAGCTTAACAGTTCTGCAGTTTGAGACTGACACAAAAATGACAATCTGCCACCTCTTTGTTTTTTAAATATTAACGTTGTATTGGGATAGTATTTTTGGAGTAAAAACCTGTGGCACGAGAGGATAAGTGACATAAACAAAGGCAGCTGGGCTGCATGAAATAATGGAACAATAAGGCCCTTACAGCCGTTCTCATCACTCCAGTATGTTAATTAGCATTCTGTTGTGGCCGCAACACTGAAAACATGTAATCTGTATTGGTGTACTGTACAGCTGTGAACACACATTCTTTTTTGTTAGTCCCTAGAGTTAGCCTTGCCATTGGCATATGTGTGTGGGCCAAAAGTCAAACCAGCACCACTAAAATGCCACGCTATGGAAGCAAGAGAGATTTTCTTTTATTTATTTCCATCGTAACCTGTGATGTAATCTGGTTACACAGCTTCTGTCTGTCTGCTGATTTTTTTACCCTCCTGCATGGGTATATGTAGTGTGTGAATCTGTGTGTGTGTGTGTCTGTGCAAAGACTGGGTGTATATATGGCCAAAGTAATCATCTGAAATAAGTGATCTGGGAAGATAAAATCTGCTATAAATAAATAAAAGCTTTTTCCTCAGTAGAATAGTTTAAAAAGTCCACCATGAAGAACATTACAGCTGTATTTTATTTTTAATGGGTAAAGCTAGTTTGATATTTTTATTTGTCATTTTATTAAAGAAAAATAGTTCAGAAATCATTGATGCTTCAGTGAATTCAGCTGCACAGACATGGAACACTTGCATTTCTTTTAGTTTTGATACAAATATGCAAAAAACAAATCAGTGAAAGCAAACAAGAAGAAAGATGATTAGGGAAGAAAAAGTTTTCAGTTTATATTTCCTTTTAAATAATACTGAAGTCAAGATCACAGCTTACCATGTCCACGTTAAACTTACTTGGCCAAGAGCTGGAGAAGACCACCTGATTTGGTGACATGGAAATCATCCCTCAGTTGTGGGGATTGATATTTTTTTTATAGTACTCCTGTAATTAAAAAAAAAAAAAAATCTAACCTCTTTTAAAACACAGGTATTTACCTAGCAAAGAAGCCTCCCTTTTGGCTCATAAATGGGATTTAAAATTAACAAATAAGATTTCTAATATTTCCTTTCAAATGTACATTTTCACAGTGAAGATTCACTTGTCAATCCTGTTTGCTAGTCTCCATTTATTACTTTGTTGTGATGATCTCTGTATGCACACATGGAAAAAAAGAGGTAGGAAAAATTTTTCTTAGAAAATAACTTTCGGTGCTCTTGGGTGAATGCATCCTTTATCCATACTCAGATGATAAGAGTGAAGGCTTAGCTCATATTTCTGCACTAATCTACTTCAAACCTGATCTTGAAAAATTACCCTCATTGCACAAAGAAAATACAGCATTTAAGTCACCATGCTGATCAAATTTGGTTCTGCTTTTTGACTGTGGAGGGAACAAATTGTTTGGTGATTCTGTGATGTGAACCAGCATCCACTAGGGAACTGAGTAAGTTGGTTTTGGTTTTTGTTTAACCACTCTCTTTCTTTCCCAAGTAGATTGTAACTCTTTTAATGAGACAGATACATTATTAAAGTATCATATGTATGATAAGTATTGAAAGGTTTAAAAAAATTAGGCTTAATACTTCATATTGCTCTGAATAGTGTGATTTTAGACTAGGGATACTAAATATTTAGATTTCATGCTTACATTACTGTTTTTATGGAAATAAAAATCAGGAATGCTGCTTTAAAAATTAAATTTCTACGGAAATAAAATAGAGGCTTTCAAAAAGAGAATAAGAAGAACAACAAAAATGTTAGTAGCTGTGTCTTTATAGTGGTAAAAGTATATAATTAATAGAAGAATTTTAGCTCCAGATGTGGCTATACTATAATAGAGCCTTATAAATGCTACAGAAAGAAAAATTGCTTGGAACGAATGAGAACCAAATCAAGAGCACACCTGGGTTTGACAAAGATTGCATTTACTGACTGCTGTGCTATCACATTACAGAGAAAGACCAAGTCTTTGGGAGCAGCTGTAGAGAAAGGCCTGGCAAATCTGCATGCAAATAGCAGCACATTGTTAACTTAATCAGATGCCGAGGAAAAGATGTGCCAGACCATGAGGATGATCTATAAACAAGTACAGAGTCCAGAGACATTGTGAGGGCTAGGCAGATTAAAAAGGTATACCACAAGGGTTCTGTCCTTGGGTCAGATTCTTGTCTTTTATGTTGCCTGAAGGTCACTGCCACTCGGGCTAACTTATCACACTGTTTGTTACAGCCCCTTGTAGTAAATTTGTCAAATAGTACCCAGGTTGTTCCTCTCACGGATATAAATAATTGCATATTATTTTGGGAGTTTGGTAGCTCTTTGTTCCTTGGTGGTAGAGATACGGGTATTATTTTCTGAAGGAACAGTGTGTGATTTCATAACTCTCATTAAATAATATTACTGTGTAAATGTCTCAGTGTAGTGAGATAAGAAATAGCGTGATACACCATATAAAGAGACAAATCTCCCATTAAAAGAAAATCTTTCTTACAAACTGAAGTGCCCTGACAAAAATAGTCTTAAAGTTAAAGACACCTGCTCTTCATATCATTTATTAATATTAACAGGAATATATGTTTAAAAATCTTCTCTTAGTCTAATATCATAAAAATAAAGAAGTAATACTATTTAATCACCCACAGCTTAATAGTGCCTTAGTTGTTTACTGCCATCGCACTAATTGCTCTGTACTAATGTGTTTTTGTGTGATTTCCAGTAGTGCTAAAAGAACTGAGATCCATAACCAATTAAATATAGTGTTTTTATGTTAAAAATATATCTGCTGTAGACTAGCAAATGAACAGTGGTATTCTTTTAAAAACAAGAGAGTTGGCAGTTGCAAAGCTGCAGAGCACTAGGTATTTTTCATTGCATCTTTTCCACAGTGTGAGTGGAGTAATCTTTATGAATAAGCAAACTGCAGAAAGCTGAGCATTTTATATTATATTATGGGCCAGAATCTCCTCTCACACTGTTATAAATCAGACATAACTTTATTAAAGACAGAGGATTTACACCCACCCAAAAGAGGTGGACTCAGGCTTTTTGTTTCTGCAAATGGCTTTGCTTTTTTTTTTTTTTTATTTTCCAGAAATGCAACTTTTAAAATCCGAAGCACAGATTCCTATCGCACAAGCTCCCCAGCAGAAATATTTTGGCTGATCCTGCCGCATAGCAAACCCTGCACAGGGCCAGCCGTGCTGGGCTGGCAACCCAAGGCCAAGGAAGAGATTTGGGTGCCTGGCTGTGGGAAATGACACTCAGAGACTTGTAGCAGAGGAAGCAGCACCGTTTATAAACCACAGTGTACCCTGCCAGAGGGTTAATTGGGTGACATTGTTGTTGGCTCCAGAAGGAGCTCGCTGCCTGAGACAGGGCACAGCAGCAGGGACTGCGAGGGTGAGCGAGGTGAGGGGAAATTGGACATAATAGCATTAATAATAATAATTAAAGACTAAGAGTAACAAAAGAACGCATAACTAATACACCAGTCTTGCTTTTTATTACAAAATTAATATTCATATGAATGCTATCAGAGTTATTCAGTATTAAACTGGTAAGACAAAAGCCACATTGTAATATATTATACAGTATATTACAAGATGTTTGTTTCTGTGGATTTTGACCAGCTGAAAACAAACGAGCAGCACTACCAAACAGTCTGTTTCCAGGTCTTCAGCGCAGAGTCCTCAGTCAGCCTAGGATCCCCAAACCCAAAGAAGCAGGAATGCTCTTCACTTTATATGGGGCGAGGTGATAAGATCAATTAGATCCTCATCCATTGAACTGTAGACAGCTGTTGGTGCATAATAATCATCATTAGAGATGGGTGAATGTGGGATACTTGATTTGCGAGACTACCCGCAGGTATTCTAAAAATGCCAGACTTAACTCTTGAGTATTTTGAGTACTCGAGGCCAACGTTTTCTCTGAAGTCTCTCGTGGGACTGTTGATCATAAAAGAAGGAAAAGGTACATCTGAGAGCAGGGAGAGCTAGAAGGCTGCCAGGCTGTTTCTCAGGGTCGGAGAAAGTTGAGCGGATAAACCCTGCCAGCTGCTCTGTACTCACCACCCTCTTCAGGGCCACATGGAGCAGCTCACCCCAGTGTTAGCTGCTCTCCTGATTGCAGCCTCGGCAGCCAGCTCCTTCTTCTGTCTCCATCAGAGTTTCATGGTAAGAACTGCACCCTTTCTAGGCTTTGCTGCGTTCTCTCTCTGTCCAGCCCAGAGTCCAAACATCACCCATGAGCAGGGATGCCCCCATGCTGGCTGTGTGTCAGTGCAGCCTGTTTGTGTGTTATTGAGGTTAGTCTGATTCTGGTGCTGTGTTTTGGAGGATGGGAATGCAGCCTTACCATTTGGAACCTTTAAACCTCCAACAGGCTTCAAAAGCACCACTAGCATGTTCAGCATATTGTCACTGTGTTGGGAACTCCACTGGTTGTGGTTATTAATTTCAGACTTTTCTTTGAATCCTCAAACACTACAAGTGTTTATTTATATGTTAAAAATATTATAAAATCCTCTTAACTGGTTCTCTTATTAATATACATCCTTGCAGCTCCTATGTTCTGGACTTTTAACTTCTATAACAATTCTTATAACTGAGTCCTTTTTTGAGGCAGTGGGTGCTGGCATTCCAGGGAATATGATATACCTTGTTACTGTTTAGTTTTGGTTTGGCAGTGTAAGATAAAGAGTGGGTATAGACATGAGCAAAAGCTTTGGCCCTATTTTGGAAAATAATACTTAGGTGTCCTGCAAGTTGGTGTGAGGATTGATTTGCTAATGTTTGTACAATACTCTGAATATATAAGTGCTCCATAAGTATTTAGTAATATTAAGTCCCCGTGCATCACTTATTTATCATCAATATTTGTACAGACTGTGGGTTTTGTTATGGAATAGTAGAGCTTAGAAAGGAAGAAAAGGAAACAGATATTATGGTTCTGGCAACTGGCAAAATAAAGCAACTGGCAAAATGTGCTTTATTTCTCCTGCACACAGATAATATTTGGGTAGATGGTCACACAGTACCAGTGTGCAAATATTTATCTGTTTGCAAAGAGAATCTCAGCTTTTATTGCCCAATGCTGCAAACGATTATTCTTGTAAACACCATTGGATTTCTCATATGCATAAAGACTATTTTTAAGACTAAGGGTCTGTGGAAAAAGAATCTAACATATCTTTTTAGATTACATTCATTGTACTGGTTTTATGGCCTAGCATGTTTTTGGTAGATCAACTAGCTGAATGCACTTGGAGATTCATCTGCAATAGTGGTCTAGCATGTGCAAGAACAAATTAAGTTTCTGCACTTAAAACACACTGAACACCCGAGGCAGAGGCTAGATGGCAGGTAGTAGGAATCTCTTAGTTCTCTTTGATGGGTGCACTGTCATCATCAGTTTGGTTCAAGCAGCTGCTCCTTTCTTGCCACTTGGTTTTATTTCCTGTTCTCAAATAATCTTTCTCATTCAGAGGAAGGCAAAGACAGCCACCTCCTTGAAAGCTGGCAAAATGGGATAAAGGAAAGTGATGAAGGAAGACTTCAAGCCAGACATTCTCACTGTCTGGCATGGCTGAACTGGAGTGCAGATGCTACCAGAAAGATTTCACCATATTTTTCATTAGAGAGATATCAGTAATGAAGCATCATGAGATGGAATGTCAGTATCACTGTGCCAATGTATTTTGGGCTGTGGAATTTCAGTGCATCCATTGAATGCATTAAATCAGAAGATATTTTACCTCTGTGATTCTGGGTTATTTGGGGTGCTCTCAGCCTCAGTGGTGGAAGGCAGTGTGGAAACCCCAGTGTTCCTGGGACTGCCTGAGAGGGGCTTTGTTCAGTGTGAGCAGGGTACTGCCAAACCCTGACCTCAGCTCTGCACAAGTGTGTGTGTGGCTTTCTACTTTTTGGTTTCTAACTCATGCCTAGTTCTTGAAAGGAATCATATTGTGTTTGTGGAAATGAAAAGAGGAAAATCTACATGAGAGAACCAGCAGGGGAATGTCAGATCCTTATGATTTCTTGACTTCTCTCCAGTGATGTTCTCTTCCAAATGGAATTTACTTTCCTTCAACTTTTTTGATTCCTTCTTCTCACTGGGTAGATAGTTGTAAGCCCAACTAAATGTATGTGATGGGTGGCCCCAATATAATTTAGCAGTTATGCCCTGTAAGAAAACACTGTATAGAAAGAACAGTGATGCACTGCCATGGAGAAAACTACCGTGTTTGTCCTCCCCTCCTGTACTGAAAGTTTTAGAATCATGTTTTGGTCACAACAGTCAGCAATTAGCATGAACCAAGAAACATGATGGCTATAACTGGTTACAGGTTACAATTACAAAGCTTACCACTGTGAGGAAAATTAATTGGCAATATTTTTTAAGGTTTTTGCCAATGACAAGAATTGAAAGAGCAAAAGTTAGTTTATGTCCTTCCCCCATCCCTCCAGCTCTTCCCCGATAATTCCAGTCATTCATCTCTCCAACTCAGAAGCATTTTAAATTAAGCTAAAGGGGGAGGTGATCATCACCAAGTAATTATAATTATAATCGGAAGCAAAACTTGAAATGCAGTCTCCCAAGGTGATGCAGTTATTCTTGGGTGTCAAAGCAAATCTCCCTCTTCTCCATGCCCACTGTGACCACACATGGAAGGCAACTGGACTCTGACCCTAAGTACAGTGGGGTATTGTGGTAGACTGCTGGTACCAGAAATGTAGCAGGATGGAAGCAGTTGGAATCTCCCAGTGTCTAGACCAATTAACACCACGTGTGTCCTGATCTTATCAGTTGTGGTTGAAACTGGCATTTCTCTGGTCCATACTCTCTGTTTTTCTGCCAAAAAGGACCCACCTTGTGGCTGAGGGGTTTCTCTCAGGTGATGTTCCAGTTCTTGAATATACCCTCTTTTAAGGTAGGGCAGCATTTATGAAACCCAAGATTGAAAAGCACAGTGCCTGTTAAGTCAGAACTTCAAACAGTACTGCTGTCCCAAACAAAGCATCTGGAATTCTGTCATGTGCCTGTACAAAGATTGCATGATGTGAAGTGTTCCATTGCGCATACTCTCCAGCAAAAGAGGCTGACACCTTTTTTAGCACTACTGGTCAGATAAATACAGTGTTGAGATAGATGATGTTTATAATCTTGATTGTCTGCAACCTTCTCTTATTTTTTTGCAAGTAGCCTCTGTCAAGCACAGCTGCCTCATACACCTATTTTTTTCTTTTCATAGCATGAGTAATGACTGTGGGGATGAAGCAGTAGAGAGCAGATATAGTGCATTGTGTTTCTGCTACCAAAAGTATCTTTGAACATTATCATGTTGCTTCCTTTGCTGACCTGGAGCTTCGAAGAAGCTAGATTATTATCACTCATCTTGTAAATGTTTTGTTCCACCTGTGGGTACTCATTTGAGGATCTTCACTGGCCTCGAAGTTTCACCCAGGTTGCATCAGGTAAGGTCTCTTAAAGATTCTGCTGGAACAACTTTTAATCTAAGCATTCTTCCTACACATGAAATAGATTTCTTTGCAGACATTATCTAATCATGACCATTTCTACACCAAGCTCTCCGAGTTCAAATTCTGTGTGCTCAGCACTCCCTGTAGTCTAAAGCAGTGGACTTTTTTTTTGCATAGCAGTGACACAGACTGAATTCCCATCCATTATCTTCACAAAAAGTGATGGCTCATTTTTCAAAGTACTGACTGGCAAAAATTTTGTGGATGACTGTTTTTGATGATGATTATTTTTGTAGATGGGTTATTTGCTGTGCTCTTCAAGTGCTCCCCAGACTTTGACTCCTGATGTTGTCCAGGCAATTGAGCTGCTACACCATAGCCTGTTTGACTAGTCTCGTGGGAGACAGTTTGCTTGCTCACTCACCTAAATTGGTGTTAGTATAGTGTGTGGAGTGGAAAGACTCCCTTCAGTTAGGGCAGTATGTTCCAGATCAGGGATTTTACTTTTTATTTGTTTGTTTGTTTGTTTGTTTGACATGGTTTCTTTATTTAGAAGCTGTTGTTGCTGGGTGACCACTGGCATACTGCTGGATAACTTCAGAAGGACATAGCCTGGCTGAATAGATCATGTCACAACTCTAAACATTAGAGGTAGAATTGCAACTGGTTCCTGTTGTTGGCTCTTGTTCTGTCAAGGCTAGAAAAGTGCTCACTGATTTGATAAGCAGTTAGAGCATCCTCCAAAACAGGAGCATGAAATGGATGGATTTGTACTCCATGAGCGCTCTGTAATGGCAGAAGTGTGCATGATCAGATATTCCTGACCTCTACCAATGGGCTATTGGCCCGTCTGCTACTCCAAGTTTTCTCTGTCATCAGCTGTGCTGCCAGAGCTGCTCTGGCCAACTCTTCTAAGCCATGGCCAGCTTGCTGGGAGCAGGGAGCTGGGCTTCTCACTGCAGATTTCGAGCAGAATGGCAACTGGCGCAAAACTCTTGCTTTGGCACCCTTCAGCCATCCAGGTTCTGTTCTTTATCCCTCTTTTCCCAGTTTTTCTCTTGCCTTGCCAAAGAAGCGTGGCACTAGCAGAATCTTCCATTCTGGGCAATTATCTGAGGTATTCTTTGCCAGAAGACCCAGAAATAGGGCTTTTCCTCAAATTAGTTCCAGAAAAGAATCAGAGGAAAGGGAGACAACAAGATAGATTTGTCAGCTTTGGTGCTGGCACTCTTAGGGCCGTGTTTGCTGGCTCATGTTGTTCACCTTGTGAAATTTCAGGGCAATCCAACAAAGAATTAGCATCTCTTGGGACTTCAATCCCTATTGTGTCAACCCAAATGGCTTGCTTCTCTCTGGAGAAGCCAAAAAATGCTAGCAGTAGCTGCTTGCAACAGGTTTCTCCAAAAGCAAACTGGACATGAAGATGGATTTTGGGCATACCTTTTTTTCCTGAAACTTGTTTCAGTGAACAAAGGAAATTGAGAGCTTTTTGCTGTTGGAATAGTTCCCTGTTTAACTGGGTAAAAAATCCAATTTGATCTGTGATCCCATCACAGCCCCCTCAGAGTGACCTCCCAGAACTGAGGATTTTCTTGCCTGTAAATTCTGAAGAGCTTGAAGCAGAAGTTGTGAATTTTTGCACAGTTTCTTTGAAAGACCAGAATTTTTAGTTAAGCATACATTTAGTATGCTGAATGCGTGGTCAACCACAAAAAGAGAAAAATCTACATCTTTAGCATCTTTGGACTGTCTTAAAGAAAGCAGTGTGTTGTCCATTTCTTTCCTTCTCAG